>OZ012737.1:8147202-8236617 GCA_963859935.3 Lathyrus sativus
AACTAAATTATATATATATGGTTTGATTTGGATCTTAAAACTATTTATATAAAATCGGTTTATTTTTTTAAATCGGTTTACAAGTGGATTGGTTCGGTTTTAAACCGATTATTAAAAAAACAGTTTTTTTAAAAACCAGTTTTAAATCGGTTTCTCTCAAAATCAGTTTTTTATTTTCTTTAAAGAAATCAATTTTAAACCAATTTTTTTTAAAAAAATCAATTTTATTGCAAACTATCAAATAATTGATAAATCACCTAAAACTTATTCTACTTTAAACTTATTGCAAATTATCAAATAATTCATATAAATCAATTAATCTATTTTATTTAATCTATTTTATTCCAGTTTTACATTGAATTAAATCAACACTTCATATATCTTAAACTTTAAATTACTCAATGTAAAACTGGAATTAGACTAATTCCTTTTCATCGTGAATTAAATCAATTAATCGAAAAGTATGTTGAATTGATATAAATCAATTAATCGTGAAACTTATTCTACTTTAAACTTATTGTAAACTATCTACCTTAAACTTATTCTACTTTAAACTTATTGCAAACTATCTACCTTAAACTTATTTTACTTTAAACCAAATCAATTTTATTGCAAACTATGAGTGTTGATCTTGATTTTCCCAAACTATTCTACTTTTATTTTTTAAGCTTATTGAAAAATGGTTACCGAATCTCAATCCGGTTTGAAACAAATGGTTATCGGTTCTTTGTTTAATTTGATAAATGGGCCACCAAATTTAAAATATAAATTTGGACTGAATTTTAAAATTTAAATAAATTTGGATAAGAATTTGGTTTATGGTTATTGGTTATTTTGCACACCCTTATATATATATATATATATATATATATATATATATATATATATATATATATATATATATATATATATATATATATATATATATATATATATATATATATATATATATATATATATATATATATATATATATATATATATATATATATATATATATATATATATATATATATATATATATATATATATATATATATATATATATATATATATATATATATATATATATATATATATATATATATATATATATATATATATATATATATATATATATATATATATATATATATATATATATATATATATATATATATATATATATATATATATATATATATATATATATATATATATATATATATATATATATATATATATATATATATATATATATATATATATATATATATATATATATATATATATATATATATATATATATATATATATATATATATATATATATATATATATATATATATATATATATATATATATATATATATATATATATATATATATATATATATATATATATATATATAAGTTTTATTTTATTACATATACATTACTTTAATTGTCATTTATGACCATGAAACAAAAAAGAAAAAACAAAGAGTTTGAAAAATGGATTAACCATGGTTTTAAAAAGTTAACACCGGTTTTTAATGGTTTTAGTAAAATGAATTTGGACTAATTTTTAAATCAAATAATATGAATTTTTGAAATCGGTGCACCATATTTTAAATTTGGTTCTTGTGAACCGGTTTTTTTTGCACACCCGTAATATTGACCTTTCTGTTTCGACACTAATACAAACTTTACTAGCAAATAAAGATTCCACATATTATAACTAACTAGGCATGACACGAAACCCTTGTGATCTATTCTAATCAATATTGAGTTTGAAAATAACTGTTTTTTTCATTAAATTTGGGTTTGAGTTTGAATTTTCTCAAATAACATAATATGAGGACAAAAAGGATAATGAAGACACTAATATTCACTCGAATCTGAATCTATTTCGTTTATTTGATTATGTAATTTATAATGGCATAATTAGTTCTCATATTCCTTAAATTAATTATAAATTTTATTTTAGTTCTTTAATAAAAAAAAGGTTACAATTTATTCTCTTAATATTAATTTCATTAATTTTATTGGTCTATTCTGTTATTTTAGCTAAGAAAACATTAATATTTGTCAACGTGGCATGCCAACCATGCAATGAGTCATCAAAAATAATAATAAATAATGCAAATTTATTTACATGTCCATATACACATTTTTTGCAAGAAACAAAAATACACAAATAACTTTTAACTCAAAAAACTAAAAGAATATATAAAAATCATTAATTAATTTACATAAAAAATTAATTTATTTACATAATTAACTCAAAAAAACATAAAAAAAATATTAATTAATTTAAAGAAAATGGAATCAATATCTCATTATCTTTTGTATCAGTAAAACAATCTTTTCCATTAATTTCTTCAGGCTCAATCACAACTTTCCGATTAAAACTCGAAAAAGCTTCACACCCACTTCAAATCTCTTCATATCACCAATTGAAGCTCGAAAAAGTTTCCCAATCACAGCTTTCCAAACTCATCGAATTTCCTTTCCACAAACTTCGATTTTTGATCCAAGAATTCAAAGGTTTTGCGAAGATGTTGATCATTTCCCATCTTTCTCAAATGAATTGAAATCGCAACATACTCCCCATAATCTAGGTACCTGTCTCTATCTACATCACCCTGTAAAAGGATAAGCTCTCAAACATTAGAAGATGAAGGACAACCTAAGGTCGTGAATTGATTGACATCTTTATGGGTACCTTGCAAGGACAGTACTATGAGAAGCTGATTGGTAGTGTTTCTGCTAGATTCTCTGACTTGGTGATCGTCGGTGAAATAATTGAAGAAGGTCTGAAGAACATAAAGATCCAAGGAGGTTCTAGTAGGCAGTCTGGAGCCAAGAAGTCTTTCAAAGGATACAAGAAAAAGGAGGGTGAAACAAACGCCATCTCTGCTTAGAAAGGGCAAGCTCAACAAGCTCCTCCTCCTATGTCTTATCAAATCCCTTACTTAGAGTATTCGTATGTTGTTGCTGTGCAATATGCTGCGATGCCTTATTAGTCAGTTGTCCAAGCTCCAATGCCTCAACAACAGGCTCCTCAGTAACCATCATACAATCAGCAACGGTATTAGTATCCGCCTCAAAATCAACAACAAGGAGTTGCTCAACCGCAACGTCAGCCTAATCAACAGAGGGACAAGGAGGCCACATAGAGTCTTTGATCATCTACCAATGATGTATGCTAAGATCTTTGTTGAATTGCTGGAGAAAATGGTGATTACTCTGAGAGACCTGGCTCCACCAACTGTTATTCCTCCAGATTATGATGCTAATGCCCATTGCGAGTTTCATAAGGGCACACGATTGAGGACTGTAGAGCTTTCAAACACAAAGTTCAAGACTTTGTCGATATGAAGTTTCTCATGTTCAATAGGAAGTCTCCAAATGTCATCAACAATCCTATGCCACCGCCAAACTAGTGCTAGCATCAAATCAAATCAAATCAAGTCAAGTTCATCTCCCCAAAGAAGGTAGTCATGTTGCCATCCCGTCATTTACATTATTGCATTTCGCCTTTGTTTGTTTAAGTATTGTATGCTTTGAACATTGCCTTTCGTATTTGGTTTTATTAATGTGGTGATTATGCATGTTTTGAATTAGTTATGTTGTATTCACTCATTTCTGTAAAGCACCGACATGTATTTATCCACTTCACTCTCTTAATCAAACTGTTGTTTAGAAATGATTGGAGGGAGGATGATGAAAATGAAATACCGATAATTGCAAGCCGTATGCTTTCGGATAAAATCCTGCCGATGATGTACATACATTGTTTCAATTCCCCAAACACTGGAGAGACAAGGAGTTGGTCCCTAGTTAACCACTTCGAGCCGAGAAATAGCAGTTTCCTTCGGATATTCAAACCCTTACACTCAACCTGGGGCATACTAGTGTTCAATTAATCTAATTACGCTCTCAAATTACAAGATAAAATCCAAAAGACATGTCGGTTGTTCTTCAATGATCCATGAATTGGCAGTCACAATCCTCCAAAATTAAGAAAAAAAATCAAAAGCCTGTTAAGTCGAACACCTCAAAAGGTGACTTAGGAGAAAATCAAGGCAGTTTCGATGGACTCAAAAAGCAGAATCAGTCCATGCAAGAGATAGGGATCAAAAGCAAAATCAAAAGATGTCCTCCAACCCTCGACAAAAAAAGATCCAGTGGCCACTATATCAAAATCAAGAGGTCACTGATATCCATCAAAAACAAAATAAGGTGACTGCCATTTCAAGGATACCTTGAATCATCACCCTTACACCGTCAACCCTTTTGTAAGACGAATATGTGCAAACTTAACTGAGCGTAGGACTGGAGTTTATCACGAAGAAGGGGTGGGTACAAACTAAGATTTGAGCCTTATATCCTTTGTTTCATAAACCATGAACCAGACCACGTTACAACCCTCGAAAGACCTAATTGAGGCGAGGTTTATTCTGAAAGTATACTATTGCAAGGTTGTGTAAACTGACTCCTCACATATTTGCTAATCTTCCGCATTGGTGTCATTCTTCTTGCTATATGTTTCACACTAGCAAAATCAGCACAACGTCTAGACTGAGGGTCCCTTTGTCTCACACTATCACGACACTCCAATAAACAGCTCTTTTTCAGAACTTGCATGAGAATTTTATTAAGATTACCATTTGTGAATGTGCAATTTTAGCTGCAAATCAATGCTTAACATCAAAGACAACTCCAACAAGGGGAAATCAAAGAGGAACTTGAACTTTCAGTGGTGTTGACCCAGATCAAGGCTACCTCAAAACCCTCAATCAGGGGCAAATCATTCAACAGCTCGATCATGGGAAAGGCATCCCAAAGTACATCAAGGCTCAACTTCCAGAGATTAAATTACCTTTAGAACTGGTTAATTAGGGGCAAAACATTACCGTGTTTAGACTGGGACAAAAGCCAGTTGCAGAAGACAGGTCCTCTCAATATCTTCAAGTTGGTCAAGCAGACCTTGCCAGACAATATAAATCATCAGGTCCAGAGCAAGAGTACAATCTTCATGAGCTAATCACGTTGCTACGCTCATTTTTAAGTCATCCTGACCCTCAAGCACAGAGTTGTGGTTCTCCCAGAATGAACGCCACAACAAGTCAACAAGTAATCAAAGTTGGGGTATCAAGAGCATCTTTGTATGATTCAATCATAGCGTCTTCAACGAACTAAGTGTCGAGGAAATCAAACCCTCCCACCATCCAAAGTCCAATCCGCATTGGTAACTACCAAAAGTCCATCATGCTGGCATCATCACACGAACTTATCCAATCACCCATTTGCCATCATACGCACAATATATATCACATTCAATATCATAAGCATGATGCATACCAAAATCAAATCTTACTTCCCCAGCACTTGCATCTCAGGGCGTCAGCATTTACAATACATTTCCATTCGATATGAAATATCATAATCAAGCATTCATACACGCATAGTCAAGATCCAGGATCAATCTCGAGTTTCCAAGACGATCATTCAGCCTAGCCAAGGGCATCTTCTTCAAATTCGTGGGCATTCCTCACGAAGTTATATCAACCTTTTGTTGATCTCAAGATTTCAAAGTGATCTCAGCCCAGTCAGGGGCATATCTTATTCAAATCTGTGGGTGTTCCTCACGAAGTTGTTCAACCTTTTGTTGATTAAGACAAACTTCAAAGGTGATCTTCGGCCTAGTCAGGGGAATCTTCTGCAAATTCGTGGGCGTTCCTCACGAAGTTGTATCAACCTTTTGTTGATCAAGACAAAGACTTCAAAGGCAATCTTCAGCCCAGCCAGGGGAATCTTCTGCAAACCCGTGGGCGTTCCTCACAAAGTTGTATCAATATTTTGTTGATCAAGACAAATACTTCAAAGGAAATCTTCAGCCCAACCAAGGGTGTAACGCCCCGATTCTGAATTTCCTTTATTTTGAGTCCTTTCTGATTTAATTAATTGAATTATTATTTTAAATGTGGAATTGTGTGTTAATATGTTATTTGTGCATATTGTGCTATTTTTGCCTACTTTGAGAGTTTCGGGTAAAAATAGACCGGAGGGTATTTTGGGCATTAGTAATTATGTTAAGTGGATATTTTATGTGAATTGATTAATTGGTGTGTGGAAAGAATTTGAGAGGAAAGAAAAGAGAAAATGAGTATATGAGAGAAAAAGAGAAAGTTAGTAAGATAGAAAGAAAAACAAAGGAAAGAAAGGAAGAGAAGAGAAAGAGGAGAGAAAGAAGAGGAAAACCTAGAACTTCAAGAAATCATTACCAAAGCTTTCGATTGATCGGGTAAGGGTGTGAAACTTTATTATTCTATCAATGTGTATGATCATGTATGATTTTGTTGGATTGTTTTGGATTGTTAGTAGTTTTTCTACACTTTCTATTTTAGGTTGAATTTGGTTTAATCGATAGAAATCATTGTCTAACAGTTAGAATCGTGATTAGATGACGTAGATTAGTCGGTATATATTAGACTAAGGCTACTGGATATGAGTTGGAGTTCATCGGGTGATTTTATCGGTGGTTTTGGATTCTGAACAGCGGGGAGAAGTGGAAATCGCAGACGCTCGCTAGCAGTTCGCTAGGCGAGCAGGTCACGAATGGTCGCTGGTAGTTCTCTATGCGAGTGCGCAGCGAACAGTCCCAGACTTGGGACATAATGGTTTTAATGTCCCTCGCTGGCAGCGAAGGGAGTAGCGAGGAGCTCGCTGGAGGTTCGCTGTGGCGAACGAGGTCTGTAGCCTCTGTTCTGGCTCGCTAGCAGTTCGCTAGGCGAGGGGGTGGCGAACGCTCGCTAGCAGCTCGCTAGGCGAGCGTGTAGCGAACGTAGCAGGATGATTTTTTTTCCTGTTGCGGGGTGCTGTCGTGGCTTGGGGTTTCGGTTGCGATCGACCCTTCTTTGATTTAGTAGTTTATATGCTGGGTTGTGTTATGCTGTGGGTAGTCGTATGGCGTGAATCCTAGATTATGAATTGTGGCCGCTTGGGCAATTATGTGCATTGTTTAGCCTGATTAAAAATCTATGATGTTGTACGAATATATGCGATGAATGTGTAGAATGCATGAGTATGTTTGTAAACATGTGTGCATTTTCAAGAGTGTCATGAGTCATGTTGCATGTGAAGCATCATGGTATGCATTCTTGTGTCGTTTGATTCCTCGGTGAATCTGCAGAACCTCGTGTGCCCTTGTGGGGTGTGAGCGATGGTTAATTATTGATTCCTCGGTGAATCTGCAGAACCTCGTGTGCCCTTGTGGGTGTGAGCGATGGTTAATTATTGATCCCTCGGTGGATTTGCAGAACCTCGTATGTTACGATGGTTATTTTGATTCCGCGTAGAATCTGCAGAACCTCGTGTGCCCATGTGGGGTGTGAGCGATGGTTATTTGGTTCTTCAATTGAACCTGCTGAAATGTGTCGGTACCGCATTTGCATCTGCATAGAGTCGTGTGTCGGTCTCTATGAGTTGCATGTTGACATCCTGCATGGTGTATGGTGAATGAACATAATTGTAAATGTTTATATGAATTGCTGATGATTGGGATGATTGGTATGCTTGAAGACACATGTGTGTGTGAATATATGAATATGTATGTTTTGTGTGTTTATGAACCGATATAAACATTGTTGACGCATATTGTATATGCATGATTGTTCTATTTGTAAATAGATAATGTGAATACATTGCGATGTACGGTATGACAAAGTGAGTTGCGGTGAGAATGCGAAAGACATATATTGAGTATCATGTATATATATATATGTTTTTATGCATTGTTATTATGATATCGTTTCTCACCCTTCTGTTGTTTCTTTTAATGCTCTATGAGGCATTGCAGACTAGATTGCTGGAGGTATTTTGTGAAGCGTGGCTTCTTCCCTTTTTGGTCGGTCGGCTCTGATATGTAGCACCGGGTAGATAGGATTTATTTTGATTCTTCTGTGATACATCTGAGTATGTATCTGCTGTTGATATGTTTTGTAAAACATGATGAATGATAACTGTATATGTGAATACATGTTTGGTGAATTATGAAATATTTGGATATTTCCGCCTTTGTTCTAAATATTTCTTGTGGGTGTTATCCTGTTGTTGCATATCTGTTGAGCAGGTGTTGTATGTGTTGGAATTTTATGATAATGTGATATTTCCCTTTTATGCCATGTTGCAAATGTACTCTGATGAAATTTTAAATTTATGCCTAAGTGATTAATTGTATTATTTGGGGGCTTAGAGAGGGGGGTGTTACATTAAGTGGTATCAGAGCCAGTGTTGAGTCAGTTGTATCTGTCTCGCTGTTTTGTTGGTTGAACGGTTGTTTGACCCTGTTGTTATTTTTGGGAATAATCAGAATATGGATGGTCGTAATGACAACGCGATGGCTGCGGCATTGGAAGCTATGGCTCGAGCGGTGCAGGGTGCGCCGAATGTGAATGCTAACGATGAGTTTAGGAAGAATCAACCGCCGGTGTTCAAAGGAAGGTTTGATCCGGACGGTGCTCAGATTTGGCTGAAAGAGGTCGAGAGGATCTTCAGAGTTATGAATTGCGCTGAGAGGAACAAGGTGAGACTTGGGTCTCACATGCTGAGAGAAGAAGCCGATGACTGGTGGGTCGGTATAAGACAAATTCTTGGGGTTGATGATGAGGAAATAACTTGGGATTTGTTCCGCACTGAATTTTTGAGGAAGTATTATCCGGAGAGTGTGAAGGGAAAGAAGGAGATGGAGTTTCTAGAATTGAAACAAGGGAACATGTCCGTGGTCGACTACACGGCTAAGTTTACGGAGTTGGTAAAATTCCATCCTCACTATGATGCGGTGGCGGCGGAATTTTCCAAGTGTATTAAGTACGAGAACGGCTTGCGCCCGGAGATCAAGCAAGCTGTGGGATATCAGAGGATTCGAAGATTTTCGGACTTAACCGAATGCTGTAGAATTTTCGAAGAGGATAGTAGGGCTCGTTCTACTCACTATAAGAGTTTGAATGAGAGGCGAGGGAAGCAACCAGTAAGGAGTGGGCCTTATGTGACGCCTGCTGATAAAGGGAAGCATAGGGAACACTTTGTCAAGAAATCCGGAGGAGGGAGTTTTGGTCCCGTTAAGTGCTATAGGTGCGGTGAAGAGGGGCACAAATCTTTTGAGTGTAAGAAGGCTGGGGAAAAGTGTGCTAACTGTGGTGGTCTCGGTCATGCTACAACTGAATGTAGAAGGAATGTGATTAAGTGTTTTAACTGTGGGGAGGTTGGTCATATTAGTACGAAGTGTACTAAGGCAAAGCAAGCTCTGTCAAGCGGGAAGGTATTTGCATTAGCGGGTGCAGACACAACTAATGCGGATCGGTTGATTAAAGGTACATGCTTTATTAATAATATGCCCTTAGTTGCTATTATCGATACCGGAGCGACTCATTCGTTTATTTCTTTCGAGTGCGCTAAGCGTTTGGATTTGTGTTTTTCTTCTTGTGGTGGTGATATGGTTATTGAGACGCCCGCTTCGGGGTTGGTAACTACGTCTTCGGTATGTTTGAGTTGTCCCTTGACCATGTATAATAAGGACTTTATTATGGACTTGGTGTGTTTGCCATTAGAAGGATTAGATGTGATTTTGGGTATGAATTGGTTGCAGTATAATAGAGTTCATATTGATTGTTATCATAAGATGGTGAGGTTTCCATCTTTGGGAGATGAGGAGGAAGAAAGTTTTCTATCCACTAAAGAGTTGAAGAAACTTTTGGCGGATGAAGCTCAAGTGTTCTGTTTGTTTGCGTCGCTGTCGGTAGAGAATAAGGTTGAATTGGATTTGGTTCCAGTGGTATGTGACTTTCCAGAAGTATTTCCGGAGGACATTACGGATGTACCGCCAGAAAGGGAAGTTGAGTTTTCGATTGATCTAGTTCCCGATACTAGACCGATTTCGATGGCACCGTATCATATGTCGGCATCGGAGTTGGTAGAGTTGAAGAGACAATTGAATGATTTATTGGAAAAGAGATTTGTTAGGCCGAGTGTTTCTCCTTGGGGTGCGCCGGTATTGTTGGTAAAGAAGAAAGATGGGAGCATGCGGTTGTGTATTGATTATCGACAGTTGAACAAGGTGACTATCAAGAATAAGTATCCGCTTCCTAGAATTGATGATTTGATGGACCAATTGGTTGGTGCCCGTGTTTTTAGTAAGATTGATTTGAGGTCAGTTTATCACCAGATTCATGTTAAAGGAGAAGATATTCAAAAGACGGCTTTTAGGACACGGTATGGTCATTATGAATTTTCTGTGATGCCATTCGGAGTTTCTAATGCGCCGGGTGTGTTTATGGAATATATGAATCGTATCTTTCATGAGCAGTTGGATCGTTTCGTAGTTGTGTTTATTGATGACGTTTTGATTTACTCTAAGTCCCAAGAAGAGCATGAAGAGCATTTGCGGGTTGTGTTGCAAGTATTGAAGGAGAAGCAATTGTATGCTAAGTTATCCAAGTGCGAGTTTTGGTTATCGGAAGTGAATTTTCTTGGGCATGTTATTTCTGGTAAAGGTATTTGTGTTGATCCGTCCAAGATTGATGCGGTGATGCAATGGGAGGCTCCTAAGTCGGTTACGGAGATCCGAAGCTTTTTGGGCTTGGCCGATTATTATCGGAGGTTTATTGAGGGATTTTCGAAGTTGGCACTTCCGTTGACTCAGTTGACTTGTAAGGGAAAGACTTTTGTTTGGGACATTAATTGTGAGAAGAGTTTTGTTGAACTTAAGAGACGGTTGACAACGGCGCCGGTTCTGATTTTGCCAAATCCGACGGAAGCGTTTGTGGTTTATTGTGATGCTTCTTTATCCGGTTTGGATGGTGTTTTGATGCAAGACGGTAAAGTTGTGGCTTATGCTTCAAGGCAATTGAGAGTGCATGAGAAGAATTATCCCACGCACGATTTGGAATTGGCGGTCGTGGTCTTTGTTTTGAAAATTTGGAGACATTATCTCTATGGTGCGAGATTTGAAGTTTTTAGCAACCACAAGAGTTTGAAGTATTTATTTGAGCAAAAGGAATTGAATATGAGGCAAAGGAGATGGTTAGAGTTTTTGAAGGATTATGACTTTGGTTTGAATTACCATCCGGGTAAGGCAGATGTTGTAGCCGATGCTTTGAGCCGGAAGTTAGTGCATATGTCTACATTGATGGTAAGAGAATGGGAACTTTTGGAGAGTTTTAGAGATTTGAGTTTGGTTTGCGAAATGACGCCGAGAAGTGTGAAACTTGGTATGTTGTATGTTACGAATGATTTTCTAGCTACCGTTCGTGAAAAGCAAAAGTTGGATTTGAAATTTGTGGATTTGATGGTGAATGAGAATGAGGACTTTAAGGTTGATAATTTTGGAGTTTTGAAATTCCGTGGTCGTATTTGTATTCCCGACGATGTGGATTTGAGAAAGACGATATTGGAGGAAGGACACCGGAGTAAATTAAGTATTCACCCGGGTGCGAATAAGATGTATCAAGATTTGAAGAAAATCTTTTGGTGGTCCGGATTGAAGAGGGATGTAGCTGGGTTTGTGTATTCGTGTTTGACTTGCCAGAAGTCTAAAGTGGAACATCATAAGCCTAGTGGTTTGATGCAACCGTTGGATATTCCGGAATGGAAATGGGATAGTATATCAATGGATTTTGTTACGGGTTTACCAAATACGCAAAGAGGTCACAATGCTATTTGGGTGATTGTTGATAGGCTTACTAAATCTGCTCACTTTATTCCGATTGATATTAGTTATCCTTTGGAAAAGTTAGCCGAGATTTATGTTCGGGTGATTGTGAAGTTGCATGGGGTTCCCATGAGTATCGTGTCGGATAGAGATCCTAGATTTACTTCGAGATTTTGGGAAGGTTTGCAAAAGGCTTTAGGTTCTAAGTTGAGATTGAGTTTGGCGTATCATATGCAGACGGATGGCCAAACTGAGAGGACGATTCAATCGTTAGAGGACTTGTTGCGTGCTTGTGTGCTCGAGCAAGGTGGTGTTTGGGATAGCTTTTTGGCATTGATTGAGTTCACTTACAACAACAGTTTTCATGCAAGTATTGGTATGGCACCATTTGAGGCTTTGTATGGTCGGAGATGTCGAACACCTTTGTGTTGACATGAAACCGGAGAGAGATCGGTAGTTGGACCGGAAATGGTACAACAAACGACGGAGAAGGTGAAGTTTACTCGGGAGAAGATGAAAGCTTCCCAGAATAGGCAAAAGAGTTATCATGACAAGAGAAGGAAGGACCTTGAATTTCAAGAAGGTGACCATGTGTTTTTGAGAGTTACACCGGTTACGGGTGTGGGTCGTGCTTTGAAGTCGAAGAAGTTGACTTCTTGTTTTATTGGTCTGTATCAAATTATTGCACGAGTTGGTGCGGTGGCTTATCGTGTGGCGTTGCCTCCGAGTCTTTCGAATTTGCATGATGTGTTTCATGTTTCGCAACTTCGGAAGTATGTTCCTGATCCGTCACATGTGATTCCTATGGATGAGGTGGAGGTAAGAGATAATCTTACGGTTGAGGTTTTACCGGTTATGATTTTGGACCGCGAAGTTAAGAACCTAAGAGGCAAGGATATTTCGCTTGTAAAAGTAGCATGGGGAGGTGCTGCGGAAGGCAATATGACTTGGGAATTGGAGAGTAAGATGCGTGAGTCGCATCCTGAGCTGTTCGAATCAGGTAATATTTTCGAGGACGAAAATTCCTAAGTGAGGGAGAGTTGTAACGCCCCGATTCTGAATTTTCTTTATTTTGAGTCCTTTCTGATTTAATTAATTGAATTATTATTTTAAATGTGGAATTGTGTGTTAATATGTTATTTGTGCATATTGTGCTATTTTTGCCTACTTTGAGAGTTTCGGGTAAAAATAGACCGGAGGGTATTTTGGGCATTAGTAATTATGTTAAGTGGATATTTTATGTGAATTGATTAATTGGTGTGTGGAAAGAATTTGAGAGGAAAGAAAAGAGAAAATGAGTATATGAGAGAAAAAGAGAAAGTTAGTAAGATAGAAAGAAAAACAAAGGAAAGAAAGGAAGAGAAGAGAAAGAGGAGAGAAAGAAGAGGAAAACCTAGAACTTCAAGAAATCATTACCAAAGCTTTCGATTGATCGGGTAAGAGTGTGAAACTTTATTATTCTATCAATGTGTATGATCATGTATGATTTTGTTGGATTGTTTTAGATTGTTAGTAGTTTTTCTACACTTTCCATTTTAGGTTGAATTTGGTTTAATCGATAGAAATCGTTGTCTAACGGTTAGAATCGTGATTAGATGACGTAGATTAGTTGGTATATGTTAGACTAAGGCTACTGGATATGAGTTGGAGTTCATCGGGTGATTTTATCGGTGGTTTTGGATTCTGAACAGCGGGGAGAAGTGGAAATCGCAGACGCTCGCTAGCAGTTCGCTAGGCGAGCAGGTCGCGAATGGTCGCTGGTAGTTCGCTAGGCGAGTGCGCAGCGAACGGTCCCAGACTTGGGACATAATGGTTTTAATGTCCCTCGCTGGCAGCGAAGGGAGTAGCGAGGAGCTCGCTGGAGGTTCGCTGTGGCGAACGGTGTGGCGAACGAGGTCTGTAGCCTCTGTTCTGGCTCGCTAGCAGTTCGCTAGGCGAGGGGGTGGCGAACGCTCGCTAGCAGCTCGCTAGGCGAGCGTGTAGCGAAGGTAGCAGGATGATTTTTTTTCCTGTTGCGGGGTGCTGTCGTGGCTTGGGGTTTCGGTTGCGATCGACCCTTCTTTGATTTAGTAGTTTATATGCTGGGTTGTGTTGTGCTGTGGGTAGCCGTATGGCGTGAATCCTAGATTATGAATTGTGGCCGCTTGGGCAATTATGAGCATTGTTTAGCCTGATTAAAAATCTATGATGTTGTACGAATATATGCGATGAATGTGTAGAATGCATGAGTATGTTTGTAAACATGTGTGCATTTTCAAGAGTGTCATGAGTCATGTTGCATGTGAAGCATCATGGTACGCATTCTTGTGTCGTTTGATTCCTCGGTGAATCTGCAGAACCTCGTGTGCCCTTGTGGGGTGTGAGCAATGGTTAATTATTGATTCCTCGGTGAATCTGCAGAACCTCGTGTGCCCTTGTGGGGTGTGAGCGATGGTTAATTATTGATCCCTCTGTGGATTTGCAGAACCTCGTATGTTACGATGGTT
This sequence comes from Lathyrus sativus, assembly GCA_963859935.3. Classification (NCBI taxonomy): domain Eukaryota; kingdom Viridiplantae; phylum Streptophyta; class Magnoliopsida; order Fabales; family Fabaceae; genus Lathyrus; species Lathyrus sativus. Next base: position 8,161,363 of record OZ012737.1, read on the forward strand.
ATTTTGATTCCGCGTATAATCTGCAGAACCTCGTGTGCCCATGTGGGGTGTGAGCGATGGTTATTTGGTTCTTCAATTGAACCTGCTGAAATGTGTCGGTACCGCATTTGCATCTGCATAGAGTCGTGTGTCGGTTTCTATGAGTTGCATGTTGACATCCTGCATGGTGTATGGTGAATGAACATAATTGTAAATGTTTATATGAATTGCTGATGATTGGGATGATTGGTATGCTTGAAGACACATGTGTGTGTGAATATATGAATATGTATGTTTTGTGTGTTTATGAACCGATATAAACATTGTTGACGCATATTGTATATGCATGATTGTTCTATTTGTAAATAGATAATGTGAATACATTGCGATGTACGGTATGACAAAGTGAGTTGCGGTGAGAATGCGAAAGACATATATTGAGTATCATGTATATATATATATATATATATATATATATATATATATATATATATATATATATATATATATATATATATATATATATATATATATATATATATATATATATATATATATATATATATATATATATGTTTTTATGCATTGTTATTATGATATCGTTTCTCACCCTTCTGTTGTTTCTTTTAATGCTCTATGAGGCATTGCAGACTAGATTACTGGAGGTATTTTGTGAAGCGTGGCTTCTTCCCTTTTTGGTCGGTCGGCTCTGATATGTAGCACCGGGTAGATAGGATTTATTTTGATTCTTTTGTGATACATCTGAGTATGTATCTGCTGTTGATATGTTTTGTAAAACATGATGAATGATAACTGTATATGTGAATACATGTTTGGTGAATTATGAAATATTTGGATATTTCCGCCTTTGTTCTAAATATTTCTTGTGGGTGTTATCCCGTTGTTGCATATCTGTTGAGCAGGTGTTGTATGTGTTGGAATTTTATGATAATGTGATATTTCCCTTTTATGCCATGTTGCAAATGTACTCTGATGAAATTTTAAATTTATGCCTAAGTGATTAATTGTATTATTTGGGGGATTAGAGAGGGGGGTGTTACAAAGGGCATCTTCGGAAAATCTCTGGGTGTTCCTCACGAAGTTGTTTCAACCTTTCATTGATCAAACTCAAGATGATCTTCAGCCCAATCAGGGGCATCTTCTACAAGTTCATGGGTGTTGGTCATGAGGTTACTTCAACCTTTTGTTAATGAAGTTGTGATGTCCAAGAAAGTCAGTGGGCGTTCCTTATTGAACTGTGTTTCTCAACCTTTTATTGATAAAGTGGTCATCCCCAGCTCAACCAGTAGCACTTTTCTGAGTCAGTGGGCGTTCCTCATTGAATTGGTTCTCTTCAACTATTTGTTGACAGAGTTGCTATCCAAAGATAATTCAACTTTCCTCTTGGGCGTTCCCTATTGAGTTGGCTCCTTTCAACCTTTTATTGATAATGATGGTGTTCCTCGGTGACCTTTTGTGCTTTAACCTTTTATTGATGTCCTCAAATAAGCCTCACTCATCATATATCCATCGAACTTGACCTTTTTCAATTGCCCTTCTATCATCCTTTTGGTGATAGCCAAATCCTGACAATTCAACCTAACCTTCATCCTTTTGGTGTTGGTAGTCCTCACAAGTGAGAAGTTTCTATCATCCTTTTAGTGGTATAAACTTGTGTTGCTTGATCTTACCATCGTCCTTTTGGTGAATGACAACCTTTAATATCGTTTTGCTTATTTTTATCCTTTTGGTAATAGCAAGTTTTGACGTCACTTTCATTGTTTTGGTGAAGGGTCGATGCGTGCGTTTACTATCATCGTTTTGGTGATAAGTCAATCATCCTTTTGGTGCTAGATTCGGTGTGTGTGTGTGTGTGTGTGTGTTCTCTATGATCCTTTTGGTGATAGATTCGTTATCCTTTTGGTGTTGGAGGTGTGTTTACTATAGGTATATCATCCTTTTGGTGTCATATTCTGTCTGTGAGTTCTCTGTTATCCTTTTGGTGATAAACCCGTTATCCTTTTGGTGTCGGGAATTTGTGTTTACTTACTATTATCCTTTTGGTAGTAGTAGGTTATGACTTTTCTTTCACCCTTTTGGTGAAGGGTCATTGTGTGTGTATCCACTATCGTCCTTTTGGTGATAGATCTGTCATCCTTTCGGTGCCGGAGTTGCGTGTGTTTACTATCATCCTTTTGGTGATAGGTCCATCATCCTTTTAGTGTCGATAATTCGTGGGTCATTAGTTTTATGTATCATCCTTTTGGTGAATGACAACATGCGATACCATTTTTTTACTTACTATTATCCTTTCGGTAATAGCGAGTTTCGACCTCACTTTCATCCTTTTGGTGAAGGGTTGTTGTGTGTGTTTCTCTATCATCTTTTTGGTGATAGACCCTTCATCCTTTTGGTGTTGAGATTTTTTGTATACTTACTATTATCCTTTTAGTAATAGTGAGTTTCGACCTCACTTTCATCTTTTCGGTGAAGGGTCGATGTGTGTGTTTACTATCATCCTTTTGGTGATAGATGTATCATCCTTTTGGTGTCAAATATCTATGTATTCTCATCTTTTTGGTGGTAGATCCATCATCCTTTTGGTGTCGGAGGTGTGATTTTACTATCATCCTTTTAGTGATAGACCCGTCATCCATTTGGTGTCGGAAATTTGTGTTTTCTTACTATTATCCTTTTGCTCAAGAGCTGAAGGATGTAAATGTATGGAGTTTAGAGAAGAAAGTGGAATCATTAGTTTGGCTTCCATTGACTCAGAATCTACTCAAGATAAAATTCAGATTCTACAGTCAAATTTGAATACTCATTTGAAGCCTGACCGAGTGATAGCGTGAAAATGTATCGTATATTCTGACCCGATTCATATGCTATTTAGTTTCTTTTTTATTATGCTTTTGTAGTATTATGTCATATTTTTTCTTATTTTTAGGTGCATAGCCTAATAAGAGCCTTTCACGAAGAAATGAAGCGAAAAGAGCGAAAAAGGGAGATTTTAGTGTTAATTACACACATGGCGTTCAACATGGCGTTGGCCATAGAGGGAGACATGAGGTGTAGGCCTTCTCCCATGTTACAACGGTCATGAGACTAAGTCATGTTCACTTTGTGAACATGGCAGTCGCCAAGGGTAGATGGTGGACGCCATCTTTGATTTTCGTGGACCAGTCAATTAGGACTGAAGAATGAAGCCATGACTAGAGATTTTCTCTCCCACGATTTTTGAAGGCTCAGCTTGGCTTCCAAGGAAATATTTCACTATAAATAGGACTTAGATTTCACTTTTTCTAGCATCCAAGCTTAGTACAACTTAGGCCATAAATTTACATTTCGAAACCGTTAACTCTTCACATCGGGGAGTTATCGCATTGTTCTTGTATTGAGTTTGGATCATTTTATTTTATAGCTTTTAATCCTGCCACCATTTACTCTTCGTCGAAGTCTATTTCCTATATCAGATTCAAGCCTCCGATTGGAGCAGGTTCTTAATATATTCCACATTATTTACTTTATTTCATCACACTGCCTTACTTTATTTATTTTCTCGCACTGCTTTATTTTATTTATTTTATTGCCTTTCCTTACTTTGATTTATTTTCATCGTACTGCTTTATTTTGTTTACTTTCATTGCACCGCTTAATTTATCGCCTTTCCTTATATTATTTACGTTCATTGCAACCATTTTATTTTAAAACCACTTATTATGTTTAATTCCTTTTTCCGAAAATCAAAATGTTTACCGTATACATGTCCAGCTAAACAATTAGTGTTGGAATGTGTGGATCGTCAATTCGACGATACTCCATATGTTGTTTCTTTAGGATTGCTAATGGGGCTTTTTTGATTTTAATATAATTTTTCTATGTTTAACTTGATCGGTTACTATGAAAGTAGGACCGTGACCATGTGGCGTAAGATCAAAAGCCTTCTGACACTTAACATTAAAATTGATTATTTATTGGTTAATAAAAACAACGAAAGCCCTTTGTTAATTAATTAGGAGAGTTTAATATTCCTAGAAGTTAAACTTTTCAATCAAGGTTACTTTTCAACTGAGTTAAAGAGTTGATTAAATTGAAAAGGATTTTTTTTACTTTATCGCAACATGCGACCGGTGCAGCGTGGGCGGCTGATATAGATTAGAGATTAAGTCTAGTTCCGAAAAATCAAAAGTGATGATTCCTTTTTAATTAACTATTTTTCAAGGAAGAAAACATTGCCCATAGGTAGTTCTGATTAGAGGGAATATGAGTATTGTTGGTTGATGAGAGCCACGTTCCAATATTACATCTTTGAAAAAATTTATTCTTTTCATTCTATTCCCATTATAAACCTTTTTGATTTCCTCCTTAGATAAACACCGTAACAATAGTTAATGATAAATCGACCATTAGGTGCCCGTGGGTTCGACAACCTTTTGTATTACTCTGACGTACTCCGTATACTTGCAGAAAGCACGCATCACTGAGAAAAACAAAAAAAAATGTTATGTTCCTTCACTTTTGCAAACTTTTTGACTCAAAGAACTTTTTAATTATGAGTGAATATAAAGTCTCTAATTATATCTCTAGTGAAGCTCTGTTTGTTAATAACAAAATATATTTAAAACTCTTTCAAAAAGAAACTATGTTGTATTTGTCTGTACTGAATATGTCATTAACTAGAATATGATCATTTTTATGGAAACAATATTCTCATTGTTTGTGATAATACTACTTCTAGTTAGTTGTCAAGGAAATCAATTCAATATTCATAAATCAAGCATGACTCTAGTTTAATGAGAAAACATTTTACTCTGAATAGAATATCAAAGACTAATAATTAAGAAGAAGATGTCTCACTTGAAGTCTAACCCTACTAGACTCTGATGATAGATAGCTTCTGAAGAATAGTCAGTCTCTGAGATTTAGGAAAAGGAATCTTTACTTCTGATAAACCAGTTTAAGTAAGAATTACCTTTAAAACCTTGTCTTACTTAACATTCCATAAAGTTCAAAATCATCTATTGTATTCAAGAAGTCTTTTAGGTAATAACCCTTGGGTAAGATGTTTTCTTATTTTATACGTATATAATCTCCATACCTTGTCTTTGTGAAACATCATTTCGTGTCACCTTTTATGTCCCTCTGACAAGATTCCTATTCCTCTTTGGTCAAAATCTTGTTCAGTTCTTTTCTTGTTATTCATTTTTCTTTTTGAGTGTTGACCAAATCAAACCTGTGATGAATCCTCTAGTCAACTCTTCACCAAATAAACTAGTAGTCATCAATGAAATTTTTTGAATTTTGAAGATCTATTTAAGCAAGGTCTTAACTACTGGAAGACTATTTCTAAACAATGTTGGAATGGATTCTTTGATATGTGTAGCGGAGAAATTTATGAGTGTAAGCTATTGATTAACTTAACTCAAAATGCAAGAGTCGCCACCGCACTTTTATTTTATCCAAAAAAGGAAAGGAAAAAGAGCGAACAAAACCTAAGAGTTTTATGACAAGAACAAATAAACAAAGATCTAGGTAAGGGGGTTGGTTATGCAATGGGAAGGTGCTAGCACCCAAAACATCTAAAGTACTCTATAGGAGCCCTTTGAAATATCTATGCTTTTTGGTTTGAAAATGGTTGCTTGAAATGAGATTGGGGAGATGAGAAGAGAATTTTTTTTTAAAGATTTTTGTGTTTGGAAAGACTTATCGCCTCATGCCTACGTACCCACAAAGTGCAATATAAGATCAAAACCTCGTAGTTTATGGTACAAATAGCAAAAAATTGTTGGTTATGATTGATTTTTTAATGTAAAGACAAGTCGTTAATTTAAGGAGAAAACTACAACTAGTTGCCCACAAGTATAAGACAACATTTGCATCACCTAAAGATGGAGGATTTTTCTTGGATTAGAATCAACAAGTCTATCACTCAACATCTAAGTGGAAAATGTCAACATCTTAAATACTATAGGGAATAGGAGAATTATATCTAAACTATGGAAATGACTCATGTCTAAACTTTGTGAAAAGTTTTAAAAGAAAAAGTGCACAGAGGCACAAAAAGATTTGAATGAATTTTTGTATTTTTTATGTCTTTTTGAGATTTGGTCAAAATATGATTAAGATTGATTCTCATTTATTAAAGAAAACAAGTTTGAAAATCACTTGACCAAAGTCAAGGTTTTATTGTGAAAGCGATTTTAAGTTTGAAAACAAGAAGATTTTTGAAAAAGGGAGAAGATTTTGAAAATTGAAGAAGGGGAGGAGATGAAGTGACTACCCTAGAATGCAAAATAAAATCTAAAGGCTAGGATGTGCACATGCATACAGTGGGAAGCCAGGGAGTGCACGTGGAAACATGGAAAAGGGCAAACCGGTAACATTTGTCGCTGATAGAGATTGCCAGCGTCAGCCATATGAGATACCGTGACAGTGCATACTAAATGAGGGACAGGGTGGATTCAACTTATTTAGATTAGATTCTCTCTCTAAAATCTTTCTCCCTCAAAACAACTCTCTCTCTGCAACTCAAAGGGGGCACCGGAACCCTACTTTTCGCTAGAGAAGATGATGGCACATGGTGGTCGTCGCTGTCCTTCTCTGAAAAACCTCTAAATTCACCCTATTCCCCTAAACCAACGGTGTTGAGTCCAAATTTGGACTCAGTTTCCTCAAAAACTACCCTTAAAACCTTAAATCAGAGAATAACTTCAAATCTTAGATCTATCAAAGCATGGCCAAATCAAGCAATTGGGAGAGGGATTCAATGTATTAAAGCACGGCGAGTACAGATCAAGGTTTAAACAATACTAAAGAAGAGAATACTTACCAAAGCGGAGCAGTTCCGATCTCAAGTATCTGGCGAAGGTACAATGTCTAAACTCTCTGTTTCCTTCTTCTGCTTTCTGCCCTTCTACTTCTTGAACTCCTTTTGGACTTGAGTTGTTGTTATTTGGTGTTGTAGAACGATTGTGTTTAAGCTCACTATATTCAAAACTCCAGTGAGAAGTTCAAAATATGTTGATTTTTGTTTTTGAGCCTTTTAGTGTTAGGGTTTTTTAAGGATGAACTTTAGACTTAGAAGTAGCCTTTGTTACTAGGTTTTCTCAGGTTCTCTTTGTGGGTAGTATGAATGGAATGATGTGTAATATATAGGGTAGCACCTCAAATACATGTTAAATGAACCAAATTCATGTGAGGGAAGATGAGGTGTGACGAGTAAGAATCAAAACTGTTAGAGGTTGTGGGAGTGTTCCCTAACTTCATGGGATTATAGTTGTACCTTTTTTTTGTATGTTATGTGATTCTAGAAGAGGGATAATTTTACGGTCCCACTGTGAAAATAAGAAAAACTTGTGCAATTTTGAATTCCACGTGATTTTCCTTTCTACTAAAATACATGTACTTACTTGTTGTGAATTTTCCCCGTGTACTGAGCTTGTAATTTTGGAATGTTGGTTTAATTATGTACCTTTTCTCATGTATGACCTTACACGCTCTGTACTACCATGTCATTTGAAATTTGAATACTCATGTGCCAATTACATTCTTGTCATTTTTGTGTACCTTGTGTGGCTTATGGTTTTCTTAATTTGAATATGCATTTGTCACGAGGAGGATGGGAAGACTCAAGGATGGTCGTGGAATTGGTGGCTTAAAGAAGACCTGATGAAGCACCTTGGACATGTGAGAAATTGGCACCATATTGAACCTTGATGGAGCCTTGACATGATGAAGAATCTGTGGTATTGGTGACTTGAAAAAGGAGTTTGGACATGAAGAACTTTGGCTCATGGAATTAATTCAGGGAATTTGATTCTTTAGGCATTATATGATTATTTGTAACATTAAAACTTGTAACTTGTAACAAGCCTTGCATTCAAACAATGAAATGGTTTAGTGAATTTTGAACTCCAATTTCTTGTGATACTTACTGACCTTGCCTTATAAACCTTTGAATTCACATATAGTTACTTGTAAAACTTGAAACTTAAATGAATCTTTTGGCATCTCAATTTCCAAAATGGTTTAAAAACAAACTTGTCTTGAAAAATCCTCATGGCTTGAAAAATAATTCAAAGTAGCTTGAAACAGATATATTGTGGCTTGAAAAATATAAACCTTACACATATTGAACACATGTATTGAGCATAATTTGATTATGCCATGAACTTCTTGAAACCTGATATGCATATGACCTAAAATCACCCATTGATCTTGAAACCAATCCAAGCCTGGATCTTGAAACAAAGCTAGCAAGGCCTAAGAATGAGTTGTCCGTGCCTTCAAACATGAATGGTCATAACTTGAACAAACTTGAAACAAATCTAACCACAACTTAGCTTGTTTAAACACACGATCTCAGTGCCAATCTTGAAACATGGCTCAAAATTCATTGAAACAAGACTTGGAATTATCTCGAAATATGGTTCAAACACCACTTGAAACCAATCGATCATGCCTTAAAATTAATCAGATATATAACTTGGGCAGTTGATCCTGTCTTGACTAATTGACCGTAAGAATAAGGTCACATATTTCCTTTATTTCCACTTGAAATCAAACACCCTTTGTCGCCACTGCGAAAAACCACCGGTGAAAAAACAGAAGAGTCGCCACTTTCATTATTTATCCCAAAGAGAGGGAAAGGAAACGATCGGAAAAACCTAACGAGAAAAGGGAAAGACAAGGTCATCGAAACCATGTCTGGATTCGGGAGTCGGTTACGCAAGGGGAAGGTATTAGCACCCCTCACGTCCGTCGTACTCGACGGGATCCACGCATTGTTTTCTATCTCAAAGGGTGTGTTGATACTATCTAGATAAAGGCTCAGGGACAAAGGAAAAGAAGAAAAGAGAAGTGACTCGGCAGAGCATCGCCGCTCTGTGCCTACGTACTCCCTCGTGCAATGGGAAAGTCAGAGTCAACGTAGTTCGCCTAACTACGGGTAAAGAAAGGGGGAAGGTTGCTCGCTAAAACATCGCGTCTTATGCCTACGTACTTTCATCTGGTATGAAAGATCAGCACAAACATAGTTCAGGCTAAAAAGACCACAGATTAGTTCAAAAGTTTTTTTAGTCCGAGTAGGGTTAACAAATAGTTCTAGCAGTTGGTGTATGCAGCTCGTCCATTGGAGACTTAGACTTTGCTGTTTGCGATAGAACTAAGAGGTAACAACACTCTTATTTATGAAAATGACTTCCTGATTAAGATCCCGAAGGATGAAAAAGGTTTGAAATGTTTGTGTTTTTTAGAGAAGAAGTGTTTTGAATTTGATTTGTAATTCATGTTGCACTAAAGACTATGATTTAGGAGTGAATGTGTCGTATATCGTCCAAAGGACATATACTAGCATCCTAGACAATTGAGAGGCAACCATCCAATCATCATTTCCCAAATAGCTTAAGGCTTGTAGCGTACAACACTTGTCATTCTTTATTAAGTGTTTTATGAAGGTTTGAAGATGAGAAGAGAAGAAGGAACACTAATGGGAGACTAATCAATCCTAAGAGTTATCATGCAAAGTACACCTAAAGTTGAGTTTCAAAAGGAAACTACCTAATGTTATCATGCATGGTTAGGAACCTAATGTCTATCATAACCTCAAGAGGTTAGAGAACTTATGGGGAACATGGAAAAGAAGAACCAAAGAAGAAGAAGAGATAACATGCAAATGAAAATGCAAACATGCAAACATAAAATGCAACACATAGAATGAAAGTGGGAGGAAAATAGTGTGGGGTAGTAGCCTCCACAAGCTCATCTCAACCAAGAATGCATATGGAAATGGAAGAAAATAAAGGAGAAGAAGAGCACAAGAAGAAATTAATCAAACAAGAAAAAACAATACAAAGAAGCACCAAAAGTGGGATGAAATGACCTAAGTTATGCAACATCAACCACACCACAAAATTAACCCAAAACGAAAGGTAAAGCAAAAGCCAAAGCCATGTGAGGATGGGAGACCAAATGAGGGCAGCAAGGGCCTCATAATAGGTACTCAACCATAAGCATCACAAGCCAAGTGCAAAGGAAGCACAAAATGTTAGAACACAGATTGGTTCTTAATAATATCTCTTTGTTTTGATGATAACTGTTAGGAATTTTTGTATTTAAGAATTATATACTCTAAAATTTGCTTGAGAGTTTTACTGCAGATTGAAATGAAATTAACACTCCAGAAGCAAATCTGAATTGTATACAAGAAGTTATCTAGACTCTGAAGCGCCAGATGCATTCTTTAGAAGATTCTGATTGCTGTTTACAGAAGATCCTGAGCGTAGTCTCCAGAAGGATCTGAAGCAAGAAGCTCCAGAAGATTCTGAAGCAGAAGCTCCAGAAGAATCTGAAGCAAGCAGAAGCATCTGAAGCAAGTCAGAAGCATCTGAAGCTAAGAAGAATATTGTATGAAGAGTTTCTCAAAGCATAGTTTTTACAGAAGTTTCTGAAAGTACTAAAGTTGTCAGTACTGAAGTTCTGTGTTAAATATGCTCTGATGATCAACACGCTAAAAGCACACATGCTGCAGAAGACTCTGATACAACAAAGTTCTGAACATCATTAGAAGACTCTGACTCAATCAGATTCTGATGAACTTGCTGAAAATTGAAGAAGAAATATTCAAAGATTATATCCGTTGGAGTAAATCAAACGTCTCTTTCCTCATTGGTGCTAGACACAAGAACACAGACAAAAAGGATTTTTCTGTGCTTTCTACTTCTAGGAAAGGTAACTTGATGTGAAGACAAAAAGGCTCAGACCTTTTTGGGACACTCTTCTCAACGTTCAGCTTCCTTGAATCAGCTGCCTATAAAAGGAAGACTCCACCAAATTCTTCAGTTAGACATTTTGCTAAAAAGAAATCATAACATTCATAGCTCTCATACTTTCATATTCTTCTTATAATTATTTGTACTTAAACTTAAGAGAAATATCACTGTTGTGATAAAAGCTTTTTAGAAGCATTCATACTCTTGTATTAGATTTACATTGATTGTAAAGGATTTCCTTAAGAGGATTCAGTTGGAATCAGTAGCTCTTGAGAAGACTAAGAACAGTTGTTCTTAGGTGTTACTATTGTAATCTGTTTGATTAAATAGTGGATTAAGTCCTTGTTGAGAAAGGAAAATCACTCTAGGAAGGGTGGATTGGAGTAGTTGAGTTCAACAAACCAGGATAAAAATAATTGTGTTTTTATTTCTAAGTTTTAATCTTTCATACTTATTCAACCCCCCCTTCTAAGTATTATCTCACCTTCAGTTGGCATCAGAGCTCCGGTTCTGTGTGTGCTACCACTTAACAGTGACAGTAAAGATCCAGAGAGAAATACTTTGATATATATTTATTTGTTACAATGGCTGATAATACAATATCCAACATTAACAATAAATATGAAGAAAGGGACAGGATCAGCACCAAACCCCCTATGTTTGATGGGGAGAAAATTGATTACTGGAAAGACAGAATTGAGAGTTTTTTCCTAGGATATGATGCTGATCTATGGGATCTAGTCATAGATGGATATGTCCATCCCACAGATGGGAATGGCAAGAAGATAGACAGAAAGTCTATGACAGATGCTCAGAAGAAAGATTTTAGAAATCATCACAAGGCCAGAACTATATTATTGAATGCAATTTCTCATACTGAGTATGAAAAAATTACAAACAGGGAAACTGCTTTTGATATGTTTGAATCCTTAAAAATGACTCATGAGGGAAACTCTCAAGTCAAGGAGACAAAAGCTCTGGCTCTGATCCAGAAGTATGAGGCCTTCAAGATGGAAGACTCTGAATTTGTTGAAGCCATGTTCTCCAGATTTCAAATCCTCACAGTTGGGCTAAAAGTTCTGGACAAGGGATACTCTACATCAGATCATTTAAAGAAAATCATCAGAAGCCTACCTACCAGATGGAGACCAATGGTGACTGCCTTGAAGATGGCTAAATATCTGAACAAGATCTCTTTAGAAGAACTCATCAGCTCTCTAAGGAGCCATGAAATTGAGCTTGAGGAAGATGAACCTCAGAAGAAAGAAAAAGGTAAATATGTTGCCTTAAAATCTAACAAATCTGCTAAAGCTTTGCAGGTTATTGAAGAAAGCTCTGAAGAATCTTCTTCTGAAGAAGAAGATGAATTATCCATGCTGTCCAGAAGGATCAACAGACTCTGGAAGCACAAGGGAAAGAAGTTCAACAACTTCAAAAGATCTGATCATAGAAAGGAATCTTCTGGGCACAGAAGATCTGGCAAGAAAGAAGTTGTATTCTATGAGTGCAAAGAACCTGGGCATTACAAGAATGATTGACCCAAACTTCAAAAAGGACCCAAGAAGATCTGGGTACCTAAAAACAAAATAATTCTTGTTGCAGATGTTCTTAGCAGCAAGGTCAGGACGCCAATCATGGTACCTGGACTCTGGATGCTCACGACACATGACAGGAGAAAAGTCTATGTTCCAAAGCCTGGAACTTAGATCTGGAGGTGATGTGAAGTTTAGAGGGAACCAGAAGGGAAAGATCATTGGATCTGGCACTATTGGAAATGGTAAACTTCCCTCTATTACTAATGTTTTACTTGTTGAAGGGTTGAAGCATAACTTATTGTCCATAAGTCAATTAAGTGACAATGGTTATGATATCACCTTTAATCAAAAATGTTGTAAAGCTATTAGTCAAAAGGATGGATCTATCCTATTTAGTGGTAAAAGGAAAAACAACATTTATAAAATAAATCTTTCAGAACTTAAAGTTCAAAATGTTAAATGCCTCTTGTCTGTTAATGAAGAGCAATGAGTCTGGCACAGAAGATTGGGCCATATTAATATGAGACGTACATCTCAGATTAATAAACTTAATCTTGTCAGAGGGCTCCCTAATCTGAAGTTCACTTCAGATGCTCTTTGTGAAGCATGCCAAAAGGGGAAGTTTTCAAAAACATATTTTAAATCAAAAAATGTTGTTTCTACTTCCAAACCACTAGAACTACTTCATATTGATCTGTTTAGACCAGTGAAAACTGCATCCATCAGAGGCAAGAAGTATGGATTAGTCATTGTTGATGACTATAGTAGATGGACATGGGTAAAGTTCTTAAAACACAAGGATAAGTTACATTCTGTGTCCTTTAACTTCTGCAAGCAAGTCCAGAATGAAAAGGATTTTAAAATTATAAAAGTCAGAAGTGATCATGGTGGTGAATTTGAAAATAAATATTTTGAAAAATATTTTTCTGAAAATGGCATTGCTCATGATTTTTCCTATCCTAGAACTCCACAACAAAATGGGGTTGTAGAGAGGAAAAACAGAACTCTGCAAGAAATGGCCAGAACCATGATCAATGAGACAAATCTGGCAAAACACTTTTGGGCAGAAGCAATCAACACAACATGTTATATTCAGAACAGAGTGTCTGTAAGACCTCTTCTGAAGAAGACTCCTTATGAACTGTGGAAGAACAAAAAGCCCAACATTTCATATTTTCATCCTTTTGGATGTATTTGCTATATGTTAAACACTAAGGAAAATCTGAGCAAGTTTGATTCCAAAGCACAAAAGTGTTTCATGCTTGGATATTCTGAACGCTCTAAAGGCTACAGAGTATACAACACTGAGACACAGATTGTGGAAGAATCCATTCATGTCAGATTTGATGATAAGCTTGGCTCTGAAAAGCCAAAGCAGTCTGAAAACTCTGCAGATAGGGAAGTAGTCTTCATTGACTCTGAAGTTCCAGAAGCAGACAAAATTCAAGTGAAGGAACCAGAAGCAACGCCAGATGCTACTCCTTTAACTTCTCAGATGAATAATCTATATATTTCTGAAGAATCAACTATTAGAGGATCATCATCTAGAATTAAAGCTTCTCATCTAGAGGATGTTATTATTGGAAAGAAGGATGATCCCATCAGAACAAGATCCTTTCTAAGATCATCTGAAGCATCACTATTTGGACTGGTGTCAGAAATTGAACCATCTTCTGTAAATGAAGCTCTGCAAGATAATGATTGGATTATTGCCATGCAAGATGAGCTAAATCAATTCACCAGAAATGATGTATGGGATCTAGTTCAAAGACCTCAAGGATTCAATATAATTGGTACAAAATGGGTCTTCAGAAATAAGCTAAATGAGAAAGGAGAAGTTGAAAGGAATAAGGCAGGGCTGGTTGCTCAAGGGTACAGTCAACAAGAAGGTATTGATTACACTGAGACATATGCTCCAGTGGCAAGGTTATAATCTATACGCCTTCTTATTTCATTTGCTGCACAAAATAACATCACTCTGTATCAGATGGATGTTAAAAGTGCCTTTCTTAATGGTATTATAGAAGAAGAAGTTTATGTCCACCAACCTCCTGGTTTTGAAAATGAAAAATTTCCATATCATGTTTTCAAATTAAAGAAATCTCTATATGGTTTAAAACAAGCTCCCAGAGCTTGGTATGAGAGATTGAGCAATTTTCTTCTGGAGAAGAATTTCATCAGAGGCAAAGTGGATACAACACTCTTTTGTAAATCAATTAAGAAAGATCTTCTAATTTGCCAAATTTATGTAGATGATATTATTTTTGGATCAACAAATATTATGCTTAGAAAGGAGTTTGCTACATGTATGCAGGCAGAATTTGAAATGAGCATGATGGGAGAACTCAGACTCTTTCTAGGAATCCAAGTTAATCAAACTCCAGAGTGCACTTACATACATCAGACAAAATATGTTAAAGAACTTCTGAAGAAATTTAACATGTTTGATAGTAAGCTGGAAAAAACTCCCATGCATCCTACTAGCTCACTTGGCAAGGAAGAGGTAAGTAAGAAAGTAGACCAGAAGCTCTACAGAGGTATGATTGGCTCTCTTCTTTATCATACTGCTTCTAGACCTGACATATTGTTCAGTGTTTGTCTATGTGCTAGATTCCAATAAGATCCTAGAGAATCACACTTGATAGCTGTCAAGAGGATTCTAAGGTATCTGAAAGGTACTTCTAATGTGGGTCTGTGTTACAGAAAATCTAATGATTTCAAATTAGTTGGATTCTGTGATGTTGACTACGCTGGAGACAGAGTTGAAAAAAAAAGTACTTCTGGAAGTTGTCAATTTCTAGGAAGAAACCTAATCTCCTGGTACAGCAAGAAGCAACCCACAATTTCACTTTTAACCACAGAGGCTGAATACATTGCTGCTGCTGGATGTAGCACGCAGATGCTCTGGATGAAAAGTCAACTAGAAGATTATCAAACTTTTTGAAAGTAACATTTCTATCTTTTGTGATAATACTTCTGCTATATGTTTGTCCAAGAATCCCATTTTACATTCTAAGGTAAAACATATAGAAATTAAGCATCATTTCATTAGAGACTATGTTCAGAAGGGAATCATAAATTTAGCCTTTGTTGATACAGATCATCAATGGGCAGATATTTTTACAAAACCCCTTGTTGAAGATAGATTCAAATTTATTCTGAAAAATATTGGTATGGATTTTTGTCCAGAATGATATTTATCAGAAGCAAATTTTTACAGATGCAAATATGCCTAATGCTCTGAAGTATTTCTTCTGATTGCTTATTTTATTCTGATCAATATTTCTTTTGTGAAAATCTGAACTAACAATCTTTAGAAGATCTGAACGTTGGCTAACGTTTCATTTCTTAAGAGAATTCAGAACACATGCAAGCAAACACGTGTCACACCAAATCTGAAGAGGTGGCGTGTACATAACTGAAGAGACGTTTGAGGTGAAGTTTGAATAGTGAAAATATTGATTTTCCCCCCAAATTGTCAGAAGCAATTAATGTTTGAAATGATTATTATTCTTTTCATTTATTGCTTGTTAAAACGTGCAAATTTCTGACTGTTGATATGCCTAAGTGTTTTAGTATAAATACATGACTTGTATCCACTTTCACACTTTTCACACTCTCAGAAAATTATATGCGTTTTCATCTTCTCTTTGCTCTGCATAAAAACCCTAAACCTAAGCGTTTGACAAAGAATTCTTCAATGGCAACTTCATCATCAACAGCTGCTCAATTCCAATTTTCAATGACTGCAGTAACTTCTGCTAACATGGGTTGCTCCCTACTATCTTCCTAAAAGAACTCTTTTAACCCCTATTGACAAATTGGAAGTTCTATGTGAATCCATGGTTGAGTTTGACTCTCTTGCAGAAAATGGGTTTGAGTTTCGTTCCATCATTGGAGCTCAAGGATGGGTTAAGTATTTTGATAGGCTCTTTGGACCAGTTTACCACCTCCTTGTGAAAGAATTCTGGATCCATGCATCAGTTTACCCCAAGTTCATCTTATCTTCTGTACTGGGAAAAGAGATCATTATCACAGAAGATCTGATAAGAAAATTAATTGGATATGAAGAAACATATGGTGTTTCCCACTTGCCAGCTGGGGGTGTGGACATGGATGAGGTATATGAAGAAGTAATGACTGCTGGTCAAGCTTCTAATAAGTTCAAGGATCTGAAGCCTGACTACAAGATTTGGGCCAAGATCTTCATGGGATGCATCCACCATAGGAAGTCAACTAATTCTCCAGACTATGTCAATAATGAACAACTCTATTTCATGTATTGCCTCAGTCTGAGCACAAAGGTAGATCTTCCATACATTCTTTTTATGCATCTATGGAACCATATAAATGCATCTAGAGAGTATGTGAAGGAGAAAGGACAGAAGATCAGAACCTGGATCCCCTTTGGAAGGTTGATCTCAGATCTTCTAACTGAGAATGGTTTGGTCTCAGCTCTGTACGCTGCTGGAGTTACAGAAGAACTGGAATTCATAATGGGAAAGCCTCTGAATGCTAAAAGTCTTCAGAGACTTAAGATAGTTGATGAACTCACAACAGCTCCCAAGAAGCTGAATGTATCTGAAATCAGTCAGAAGAGGGTGCCTGTAGATGACTTTCCCCTATTCTTTGCTGAAGAGCCCAGACACATAGTCGTTATGTACATTGATGAATGCAAGAAGGAAGGAAAGCTTGTTCCTGCAAACGTGATTCAGCTAGCAAGACAACCTCTACCCAATGCAGAAGAAGAAGAAGAATAAGCACAACTACAGAGGAAAAGGACTCAGCCAGTAGTAGACTCTGCACCTGCTCAAAAGAAGGTCAAGATTGTTGAGAAGCCAAAGAAGCTCTTGAAGAGAAAAGAATCTGAAGACGCTGCTTCTGTACCAGCCAAGAGGATCAAAATAAAAGGTACTAAATCTTCTGTATCTTCTGCAAATATTGTTATAAATGATTCAAATATTAAGTCTGTTCCAAAACCACTAACACAAATTACTTCTGTTACTGCTCCCAGTTCCAAATCACCACAAAAACAAACTTCTATTCCAACAACAACAACAACAAAAATCACTCAAACACCACCAGTCTCTATCCCCAAATCATCTCAACCAAAAATCCATATCAAACAGTTTTTTCCACAAACACAACCTACAGAACAACAACCTACAGAACAACAACCACAACAATCTGTACAACAACAATCATCTGAACAACCAGAAAAACAACAAGAATCTCAACCAGAAAAAGCCTCTGAAAATCAACCACCATTAAAATCATCTGAACCCATTGCACCTATTACTTCTGAACCTACAAAAGTAACTTCTGCTCCCATTCATCAGAACCAATCACTATTCCATCTGATTCACCCATCTCAGAACAACCATCCAAACCATCTGACATTCCTTCAGAACAAACCAATACTTCTGAACCTCACATCCCTGAGACAGATGTTCTTGATGTCACACCCTTAAAAACAGTGTTTCAAGTATCTTCTACCTCCTGTACACCAACCACATCTTCTAACTCCTCAGAATCAGACCTCCACCCAGATTTTCTAATCTCTCCATCTGAAAAATACTCTGAGGTAAACCAACCAGAACCCATCATACCTTCAAAAGCTCCCATTCCAGATCCTATTCCCACACCCACACCATCATATGAGATTCTAATCCCCAATTCAAACCCAAGATCTTCTATATCTTGTGCCCAAGTATCCTCTCTGTTTCATAATTTGGCCTATGGTTTCAAACTAAAAGTTTTTTATGACAGAGTTGAACCTTATGATCCCATCAACCCTCTGAAACCAAAACTAACCATGACCCTTCCATCTGTGATTCTTGATTACATAAAATCTATGTCAGATGTAGAATCTTTAGCAACCATATCATGTTCTGCAAAATCTGATAAAGCTGTTGCTTCAGCTCTGCCAATTACATCTGATAACAGTGTTGCATCTAATGCACCACCAAAATCTGCTTTCAAACCCTACTCAAATGAAACTTTTGATGTAGTTACCCTTCAAAGAAGAGCAAAACCTCATTTTCTAAATGCTTTAATCAGATCAAAAGAAAAAGCTCCTGAGATACCCTTCATTCCATATTATCCTCCTCCTCTGATCTCTATTCAGAAATCTCTTTTTCCACCAACTCCCCAACCTAAACCTGTAACTCTGGAAACTTTGTTACGTCCAAAGCCCAGACTTAATGTTAATCATTTATTTCAAACTTTTTTGCAAGAAATACAGATGTATTTAGGTACTGTTCAGAAGAAATGCTCAGCAACAATGGATGCCAAAGAATCTGACATCATCTGGAATGGATTCATAAATAGATTCAACTCTGTAGCTTCAAATCTGAAGAACGTCTGTTCTGATGATGCAAAGCTCAGATTTGCTGAGGCTGCTCGAACTCTATTCTGGACTGTCAACAAATCTGAACCTCTGCTTCTTTTAGATGCTCCTCCATCATCAACAGAATCTACTGACATTGCATCTGAGGAAAATCCGTTGGCTATGACTCTGGTAGACCCTTCTTCTAACTCCAGTGCTCCAGACTATACAGAACCAATGGAAATTGACTTTGTTCAAGCTCCAGAACCTAGTCTTAATTCTTCATCTGAGTTAAAGAAAGAACATCCAGATTTTGAAGATAAGATTGCTGCTCTGGAAGCTGGCCAGTTAGAGATCAAGTCCTGGATGGCAAAGCAGGATAAGAAGTCTGAGGATATGACATAATGGATGTCAAAGCAAGATGAAAAGAATGAAACTATGGCTAAGTGGATGTCCAAGCAAGAGCAATCATCCTCTGAGATTACAGATCTATTGAAGATGCTTTTGTCCAAACACTCTTAGATTTTTTTTCATTCTAATGTTTTTGCATCTGTTGTTTTCATCTGTACTTTATTGCTATATCTTCTCATGTTTGCCTATGTACTCTTGATCTGATCTTTTGAATGAATCAAAGTTTTCTCCATTGAATTATCTTATTTACTGTTTCCTTTTATTTGTCTTTTTTAAAGTTTTACTTTTTGCTTATGACAAAAAAGGGGGAGAAAATATAGATCTAAACTGTTTAATATAACTTCACCAGAATGAAACTTCAGACATATTTACTCTATCTAACATTTAATCTGACTATTTCAGAACATTTGATAAGTACATTCTATAAAAGAAAATCTGAGTCTATCAGACCATTTGACTATTATCAAACTCTGAATCTTAAATCTGCAAGACATTCTGACCTTCAAATGTTATAAGAACAAACAAGATCTAACTCTGAAAATTACTCAAAGAAAAAAGGGAAGTTTCTATTCCTTTTTTGTATTTAACTCAGGGGGAGATTCATCATCTCAGGGGGAGTTATAATTCTAATATGTTCAATTAAACAAAATTTCTGATACTTTTTGTCATCATCAAAAAGGGGGAGATTGTTCGAACATAGATTGGTTCTTAATAATATCTCTTTGTTTTGATGATAACTGTTAGGAATTTTTGTATTTAAGAATTATATACTCTAAAATTTGCTTGAGAGTTTTACTGCAGATAGAAATGAAATTAACACTCCAAAAGCAAATATGAATTGTATACAAGAAGTTATCTAGACTCTGAAGCGTTAGATGCATTCTTTAGAAGATTCTGATTGCTGTTTACAGAAGATCCTGAGCGTAGTCTCCAGAAGGATCTGAAGCAAGAAGCTCCAGAAGATTCTGAAGCAGAAGCTCCAGAAGAATCTGAAGCAAGTCAGAAGCATCTGAAGCTAAGAAGAATATTGTATGAAGAGTTTCTCAAAGCATAGTTTCTACAAAAGTTTCTGAAAGTACTAAAGCTGCCAGTACTGAAGTTCTGTGTTAAATATGCTCTGATGATCAACACGCTAAAAGCACACATGCTGCAGAAGACTCTGATACAACAAAGTTCTGAACATCATTAGAAGACTCTGACTCAATCAGATTCTGATGAACTTGCTGAAAACTGAAGAAGAAATATTCAAAGATTATATCCGTTGGAGTAAATCAAACGTCTCTTTCCTCATTGGTGCTAGACACAAGAAGACAGACAAAAAGGATTTTTCTGTGCTTTCTACTTCTAGGAAAGGTCACTTGATGTGAAGACAAAAAGGCTCAGACCTTTTTAGGACACTCTTCTCAACGTTCAGCTTCCTTGGATCAGCTGCCTATAAAAGGAAGACTCCACCAAATTCTTCAGTTAGACATTTTGCTAAAAAGAAATCATAACATTCATAGCTCTCATACTTTCATATTCTTCTTATAATTATTTGTACTTAAACTTAAGAGAAATATCACTGTTGTGATAAAAGCTTTTTAGAAGCATTCATACTCTTGTATTAGATTTACATTGATTGTAAAGGATTCCCTTAAGAGGATTCAGTTAGAATCAGTAGCTCTTGAGAAGACTAAGAACAGTTGTTCTTAGGTGTTACTATTGTAATCTGTTTGATTAAATAGTGGATTAAGTCCTTGTTGAGAAAGGCAAATCACTCTAGGAAGGGTGGACTGGAGTAGTTGAGTTCAACGAACCAGGATAAAAATAATTGTGTTTTTATTTCTAAGTTTTAATCTTTCATACTTATTCAACCCCCCCTTCTAAGTATTATCTCACCTTCACAAAAGAGTCCTCAAGGATCCATCATTTTAGGTATACTTCAAGTACCTCCTCAGGAGGGACTAAGATACCTTAAATGAGGTTCTAAAGTCATTGGACAGAAGGGAGATGAAGAAAATAAATCTCAAAAGCAATATCAAAACAAATCAAGAAGAAATGCAAGTAAGAGCACAAAGGAAGCAAACATGCATCACATAGGAATCCAAGTTGAAAGCTTGAAAAGAAACACACAAATGAACAAGGAAGAAACAATATCATGACCTAAAATTTGAACCAAAATCATCCTTAACATGTTAAAAACATGAAACAAAAGGCATTGAGGGTTCAAAGGATCCAAAGATGTCATATCCAAATCAAACTAGGTCAAGGTACATGTGTGAACCTCCCTTGGAGGTAACTTGACTTGCAAGTCACCTCAAAAATAGGAAAATGATTCAAAAATAATCAAGTAAAATGCACAAAGTAGCTAAACATGTTGGCAACCAGAGGCCAAAAGCTCAAAGCAAATATCCTCTCAAAGCACCACCAAAAGAAAATAATATTCAAGATGTACCACTTTGAAATAGGAGAATCGAGGGTCAAAAGAAAAGCACCAAAAGTCAACCAACCAGGGGAAAAATGGTCCTCAAAAGTTTTTCAACTCATCATGGGTATGAGGATCAATTTTCATTCATTGGACCCAAAGGAAATGGGAGAAACAAATAAAAGAACAAGCAATGCACAATTTAATTCAATTAAAAACACCTCCAATATTTAATTGTTTTTAAAAATGAAAAATAACCTGAAAAATAAAATAAAAATGTCTAAAAATAATAGACATCTCAAGGTTTGTAAAAATATTTTTTGTGGAATTTTTGGAGTATTGGAGCTATTTTTAATTAATTAAATTCAAACAAGAATAAAAAGAAAAAAAACAAAATGAATAAAAGAAAATAAAAAACAAGGAAAAACACACAGCCACTGGATTGAACTACTGGTCAAAGGATCTGAGGGATGAAGGCGTGCCACGTATGCGCTGAGGGATATTAAATGAAACGGTGCATTTCATTGAGTATCCAATGCATCTCAGTTAACTACACCACATGGTGAGTCCTAATCTCACACGTCCAAACAAAAAGTATATTGATCCAACACCTCTCCTCTTGCCACGTCACTAAGTCCTAGTCAAACCTCCCCAGAATGAATCTCACATGCTGGATCTAAGTACAAAGTCAAGGGATTCCACTTGATCTAACAGCTGGGGAGTCATCTCCCTCGTTCAAACCTGCAAATGGAGGGAAAGCTTCAGGTGGTGGTCGGAGAAGACTCCGGTCGTCTTCTCCGGCGAGAGAAACAGTGCTCTGGTCAAAACCTCAATAATTCCAACAAATTTTATATGAAACTTCATATACAACTCACGAGGAACAAGAATCCAAGGTCAATTTCCATTAATTCCTCACCACAACTTCAAATCGAAGGTAAACAGAAATGTACACCAAAATCAAAATCTTACCAAACTCAACCAAATTGTCCAGAAATCATCTAGAGGTCATGGAGGTTACAAATCAAGCAACAATCAATCCAAACAACACAAGAATAAGCCATATCAGATCCAAACATTTTTGAGCATCCACCAACAATCATCACAAATGCCAGTTCGTTTTATATATTAATGATCTACATGTTGTCTAGGTCTCAAATATGTAAAAATGGCAGGGAATCAATGCATATCCAGAGTGTAAGGTTGATTTGTAAACACCTAGTGGAGAACTTCCACTGAGCCTTCAACTCTTGCTTAAGCTTGAAGAAAATTGTCCAGAATCGTTCAGTGATCATCAATGAAGCCTTTGCAATTCACAATTTGGCTTGAAACTTACTAATTCTCCAAATTCGAAATTCAATTTTCCACCACTTTTTCAAAGCTGTTCTTGAGCACTCTTCCTCCAATTTTCAGTTCTGATGATTTGTTCATGATTAAAATCTTATATGTGATGGATCTTGATAGAAATAAAGCCCAATGGCAGCTTGTAGAGCCCAATTGAAAATCCATGGAATTTGATTTTGGAGCTCTCTCATGTGCACGAAATTCCTTCAAATTTGGCTCCAATTTGCTTCAAAATGCTTGCTGGTAACACATGGAGTGTGAATGGCTGAGATTTGACCCTTGTTTAATCTCAATGGTTGATGTTTGTTGTGTAACTTCATGATGAAGTAAACTTGGAAATGGCTCACCAAAACACCTCAAACTCAAATTCTAAAATTTCCAATGTGTTTAAAACATGTTTTGCACTCAAAATATGTAGCTATTTGCACAAAAATCTTCAAAAATGATTTAATTCCCATTTTTCCCTTTTAAGCTTTCTTTCATGAAAATTCACCCATCATTTCTTCATTCCAAGCCTAATACATGACTTCTCAATGCTTGGTTAAACAAATAACACCATTTGGAGCAAGTTTGATGTTGGAAAAATCTTCATTTGAAACGTGCAAGTTGTTGAAATGGACCTATAATTTTATGACCTATAATCTCATTTTCCCAAAATACCCCTGACTTGCAAGCCTCATAACTTGAGTTCTACAAATTAAATGAAAGACTTCTAGTAGTTTTTGGAAAGCTAAGACCAAGATCCAAAACTTTCATGTTGGCCAAAAGTTGAGGAGAATCAAAAATGGCTTGGAGTTTGGTTGACTTTTGTTGACCAAAATCACATTCATCTGATGACCTGTAACTTGTCTGGATCATAACTTGAGTTCTATAAATCCAATCAAGGAATTCTAGTACTCAAGAGAAAGCTAAGAACATGCTCTACAAGTTTAATGTTGGCCAAAAGTTGAGATGAAACTTGTATCGTGAGATAGGTGGTCTTGAAGTTAGGCACTAAATAGAGGATTTTACCCTGAGAACCCTAATTTAGTAACTTCTCACACTCTTGATTCTTGATGAATTGATCTTGAAATGATATCTCATGTATCCTAACATAACATCCCATGACCATAGAGACTTTGAATTGAGTTTTAATCTCCTCCAATTGCACAATTGACTGAGGATTAACTAGATGAAAACCCTAATTGCAACACCGTCAACTGTAAATTTCCACACTTGGTATAAACACTTGGATGAGCTCCACAATGGACCTCAAGGCACTCAATGAGCTCTATCAACATCTTATATCCATAACCATGAATTCACAACCCTCTGATGATCTTACACTGGCCTCCAAGTCAGGAACTAACCCACATACATCCATCAATCCTTTCACAAGACTATTGCCCACTTCTAGATGACTTGATGCCCATCCAAACTTGAGTAACACCCCTTGCTTAGGCTCAAACCTCTGAGTAGACTCCTCTTGATATGCACAATCTCTTGATCCCCTGTTCAATGCCAAATGCTATGCAATGCAAATGCTAGAAAGAAATGAAATGAAACATAAACCAAGTTAAGAAAAGGTTGGGCAAATTTTGGGGTGCAACAGCTGCCCCTATTCAAACGACTTGGACCTGAATGAGTGAAAAGCGAACGGCTTTCATGCAATCAAGGTAAAAGACAGTTGAATACCTTGCCAACCGCAGAAAATAAATCTGCAAGCAAGAATCTTCGAAGATAACTGCTCTGATTACAAACACATTCCGCTGGGGAAAAGAGAAACTTAACGAGTAACTTTGCTTGGGAAAACCCTGCAACAGGGGAACACTTCAAATTGCCGGAATCTGGATATTCAACGAACAAAATGAATCAAAGAGATTTGTCGGAGCCTGGACGCTCAATGTAAGATTGACCGGAGCCTGAATACTCAACGAACAAAAGGATACATCCCTTACAAATTCACCGGAGCCTGGATACTTAACGGAGAAGCCGGAGCCTGGATGCTCAACGTAAAATTGACCGGGGCCCGAAATCTCAACGGACTAAAAAGTACACCATAAACTGGAATCTTATTGGAGCCTGGATACTCAACGAAATTGGAATCACAAATCAAATGTCGGAGTCGGGATACTCAACGCACAAGAGAAATTACTTTGGAAATTGGCCGGAGTCTGAATACTCAGCGTAATACATTGGAACCTGAATGTTCAACAAAAATAAACTGGAGCCTGGATGCTCGACGCGATAAACCGGAGCCTGAATGCTCAACGAGAGTGACCGGATCCTGAATACTCAATGGACAAAATAGATCACCACCATACGAAAACTACCGGAGTCTAGATACTCACAGAAAATTGACCGGAGCCTGGATACTCAACGGACAAAACAAAATACCACAAATCGGAAATTCACCGGAATCTGGATATTCAACGGAAAGGAAGTACTATCACAAAACTTACCAAAGTCTGACCTTACCGGAGTCTGGGTACTCAACAGAAAAAGCAATGCTTCACAAATGAAACATTCACCGGAGTCTGGATACTCAACGGAGAAACCGGAGCCTGGATGCTCAACGAAGATTGGTCGGAGTCTGAATACTCAACGGACGGAGGGAAAATATCAAAAATATACCCATCAAAACCTAAACACTACATTGTCCTCATCGGAGTCTGGATACTCAACGGAAAAAGCACAATAATATCAATCATCGTGGTCTGGATACCACAACCATCTTTACCGGAGTCTGGATACTCGATGGAAAAGGAAAACCCCATCAACTGGGAAGGGACCGGAGTCTGGATACTCAACGGAACACAAATACTTATCATGATCCTCTGAGATCCGAAGATGCTGCTGGGGAATAACATGAGCCGAGGTCTGAATACCATGCGGGCTAAGAGAAATCACCCGGTCTAGATACCAAGGGAAAGGATCAAACCTCCAAAGATACACCTGAAACAAAGAGACAACAACCTGGCTTATGTTTCACATGCATATGTTTGAAAATGGCGTAATGCTCCATACGAAATGGAAATGCTACGCATTTGGGTAGATGCCATTCACGCATGCAGATGCAATGGAACTGAATTAGCAAAATAAATGCTAGAGATACAGAAAACATCCTGCTAAGGCAAGAAAATAACCCTGTTGAAAGAATCAACCATTCTGCCAGGGATAGAGCACAGACTTGCCAATAACCATTAGACTTATGCCGAGAAACGGGCTCTTGCGGGCTTCCGACGTGACAACATTCCTTCATTCTGCTAATGGAAAGAGAACAAATTTGTTGGGGGAACCACCCCCCTCCATCTGCTGGGGATTGTTCCGCTAGGGAACAAACCTAACCTGGCTGCAAATTACTCTGTGGGGAGAAAATCCAATCACTACTCGCTGGGGAGTACATACAAGCATGCACCTTGTGGGGATTAAATGCGTACACGCTACCTGCTCTCAAAACCGCATACAAACTCTGCTGGAGATAGAGATGCGAACAATCACTGATAGATTCAGGCTGGGGATAGGACGAACTTCATCCATTTTTTTTTTGCCCCAAAGGTAAAGACCCTACAAAACTGAACAAACAGACAAGATATCCTACGCAATCAGAATCATCTTAGTCATCATCCGTGACGTTGTTCAATTAATTCAAAGTTTTAAAATTATTGGCCAAGGCCTGCAAGTTTATGTTAGCACAAGTTCATCAAAACATTGGGCGTTTTCACAAACAAACAGTAAAAAGTTAAAACAAAGCACACAGATCAAGTACTGAATATTATATGTTCATTGATAAATGGCCTGTAAATAGGCAGAGCTTTACAACAGATGTAACTCCTGAAAAGAGGAAGTTGCGCAAAACAAATACAGATATGCACAAAAATATACAAAAGTGTACAAAAATGTCGGTAACGTGGTGTCGCTACTTGAAAAATACGCGCAACGACGGGGGAGGCGAAAAGGAAAAGGACAGAAGAGTCGCCACCGAACTTTATTTATCCCATGAGGGGAAAGGGAAATATCGAGAAAACCTTAAGAAAAGAAAGGATAAGATGGTCTCACAACCAAGAACGGGTTCGGAAGCCGGTTATGCGAGGGGAAGGTATTAGCACCCCTCGCATCCATCGTACTCGATGGGAACCATTTGTTTATCGTGTGTGATTTATTTGCTTAAACATTATGCTATAAAAGAGTGTTCCAAAGGATAGAGGGAAAGGTTAGAAATTGGGAAAAGAGAGATAACATGGGAAGGAAGAGAAAGAACGGACTCGGTAGGACTTCGCGGTCCTAGGCCTACGTATTCTCAACAGATATGAGAAAATCAGAGTCGGCGTAGTTCGGGGAACTACAGATAAAGGGGGAATGTGCTCGACAAGGATTGTGGCCCTTGTGCCTATGTATCTTTACTTGAACGAAGTAAAGAATCAGAGCAGCCGTAGTTCAGCCTACAATTTGTTGATGTTTTTATGGATGATGCTATCGTACGCATTCTAGCAGTTAGGTGTATTGCTGCTCCCTCGTTGGAGACTTAGGCATTACCTGTTTGCGGTAGAACGGATGTATCATATCCTTTTTGAAAGATAAGTTTTCGCCATGCGAGGCAAGATGTCACATTTGATTTGTTGAATTATTTTTTAGGGGCGAGATAGGTCCTTGGATAGTAACCCCTACGGGTAGTACCCAATTCTTTATCTCAAAGTTTTTGTTGTGAAAGGGTGTGGCGAACATAGCGTCTTCGTATTGAAAGACGAGTATCAAAACCACCCACACTACAGTGAGCATCTCGACACTCGGAGAGGAAGAAGTCTACACTTAATCCTCTCTTTTTAGTTCAATACAAAGAGAACTTCATTCTCTTATTAAAGTGTTTTTTGGTTCTGAATGGTAAGTGCTTTTGCAACAGAGAACCCTACGGTAAACGTCAGCACTCGGGATAGGAGAAGGCCTACGCCTAACCACTCCACGACCATTCAAATTTTTGTTGTGAAAAGAGTTTAAAAATGCGCTCGGTACGGGACCGAGGTTTTTAGGTGACAAAGGTTACGGAAAGAAATTGTAGAGGGAGATAGGTGGCGGATAAAGTCACGTCTTCGTATTGAAAGACGAGTATCGAGACCACCCACACTACAGTGAATATCCCAACACTCGGAGAGGAAGAAGTCTACACTCAATCCTCTCTCTTTAGTTCAATACAAAGAGAACTTTTATTTATTGTAAGTGTTTTGAAAATGCACTCGGTACGGGGCCGAGGTTTTTTAGGAGAAAAAGGTGTGGATGAAAGCGTCTTCGTATTGAAAAACGAGTGTCAAAACCACCCACACTACAGTGAGCATCTCAACACTCGGAGAGGAAGAAGTCTACACTCAATCCTCTCTCTTTAGTTCAATACAAAGAGAACTTTACCCTTTTATTAAATAAGGTGAATTGACTTAACAATCGTTTGAGAAAATCTGCTTGACGTTGGGTCAAGGATTTAATTGTTTAAAAAGGTTTGAGGTGAAGCGAGCAAGGTCGATGGCGGACGCACAAGGCGTCCGACTTACAAGGGTTAAAAATGGCTCGATAAAATCGAGAGTTTGCTTTTGAAAATGGTTTTTGGAATCAAAAGTCACCAAGGACAATAGCAACATTCCTACTAAAATCATACAACAAATGGGATTAGTCGGCTAAAAAAAAAATCGAGACATGCAATAAAAACGGTGGGGTAACACGGGTGGCCGTGTTGTATGACACGGCCCGTGTCATAGGGTACCTGCAATGTGAGTTTTTAGGGCATGACAGAGGTGCAACACGGGTGGCCGTGTTGTATGACACGACCCGTGTTGTAAAGTCTGGGTGAAAAATGATTTTTAGGGCAAACAGAGGTGCAACACGGGTGGCCGTGTTGTGTGACACGGCCCGTGTTGTGAAGCCTGGGGTTTTTGGATGTTGAAACCTCAAACAGAAGTGCAACACGGGTGGCCGTGTTGTGTGACACGGCCTGTGTTGGGCGACACGGGTGGCCGTGTTGTGTGACACGGCCCGTGTCAGGCTACCAGAGTGAAAAAAACCTAACTTTTCTATGTTTTTCTTTCGTTTTTGTGGTTCTTTCAAAAGGTTTCTTGGTCCCTTAGAACCTTACATGATGCATACAATACAACAACACATAAAAGAGTGAACGAAATGAATGTAAATAGCAAAAATATAAAGAGAGAAAGGTTGGAGGAAATGGATACCCAAGAGCTTTCTATTCTTCTTGCAAGTCCTCCTTGGTATTGGTTGAATGTACCTCACTCCTCTTCCCTCTATGTTGTGAAGGTTTTTGTTTCTTAATGATCCTCTTGGTTCTATATCACTCTCTTTTTTGGTTTGCAAAGCTTCCTATTTTTCTGTTTTTTAGGGTATTGTTTTGCTCTCTCTATTTTCTGGTTTTGCAAGTGTGTGTAGAAATGAATGTTGAATGAATGAATCCTTTTGTTTACAGCCCTCTCCTCTTATCTCAGCTCCTAGGGTTTTCTCTTCCCCCCATACATCATATTTTTTCATGGGGCAATGTCTCTTGCCACCTTTTCTCATGTCACTCTCTTTCTTTCCATTTCCATGCAAGGTGTTATGCTGCATTTTCTGCACTACTTTCCTATGCTATTTGCTGCAGCACCTTGTGCCTTGCACCCATTTTGTTTGTTTGTGTTTAGACAGCTCCTCTTGGTCAATGCTACCAACTCTTGACAGCATTTTGAAAATTCTGATATGTAGAAGCATTGTCACATGTTATTCCTTTGGTCTTGTGACATGTGATCTTGTGACATGAAGAAATTTGTCACCTCTTGCATGGGACTGTTTTGCCATGATTAAACATGTATATTCTTGGTCCTAAAACATTCCAATGTTGATTTAATCCTTGCATGTTTCTTGGATGTTTGTAAGCATAATGTAGACTTGGTGTGGCATTACCATAACATGAATTTGACTAGAGACTTGAATGAAGTATTAGAAATAAATTAATTTCTAAACATTACTTAGAGTTGAAAATCTTGCAACAAATGACATTCTTGTAATGTCACAAAACTTCTCTTTATAATATTCTTGCCTTTAATCTTGAATTCATGATGGATTTCCTTTATGTCATTGAATTTGAAAGAAATGAAGAAATGAGTCAAGCCTTGAAAGAGGGCAAATTTTGGGTGCAACACGTGGCACAGACAAACACCATGAGCTGATCCCTCTATGACTCGCCTGACTCCGACGCTTTCCCGACGCTTCGTCTTCAGAAGAGATTGATTCGGATAAACACGACCCTCAGGTTCTCCCAATCCACTAAGCAATGAAGTTCCAATGCAAATCGCTGTCATTTTCTTTTACCATCCCTAACTTTTGCCTGAACCGCCCTTTCGGGTTTTTGATTCACCGGGATACCCATTTTTGCCAAAGTCGCCTTTTCGGGTTTTCGACTTTGCAAGTTTACATCTTTTCATTTTTATCCCTAATTTTTGCCCAAACCTATTATCCTTTTTTATGGTTCGCCGGGATGCCCCATTTTTTCCTGGACTTTTCTTTTTGTGTCCAGCGGGTCTCTTTTAAGCAAAGTATTTTTTAACTGCGTCTGCGTTCATAGGGGATGTGAAATCCTCGCCATCCATGGTGGCTAACAACAAGGCTCCTCCAGAGAAAACCTTTCATACAACATATGGACCTTCATAATTGGGAGTCCATTTGCCCCTGTGATTTGATTATGGTGGGAGAATCTTTTTCAGTACAAGATCGCCCGTCTGAAAGCTTCGAGGGTGCACCTTCTTACCGTAAGCTTTCTTCATCCGGCTCTGGTATAAACGACCATATGCAATTGACGCTAGCCTCTTTTCATCCATCAGACTAAGCTGATTCAAACGGTTCTTTATCCATTCTGCTTCATCAAGTTTCACGTTGACCAAAACTCTTAAAGAAGGAATCTCGACCTCCAATGGTAGGACAGCTTCCATACCATATACTAGCCAGAAAGGAGTTTCCTCGGTTGATGTGCATACCGTTGTACGATAACCGTGAAGAGCAAAGGGCAACATCTTATGCCAATCTTTGTATGTAACAACCATCTTTTGCACTATCTTTTTAATATTCTTATTGGCCGCCTCAACAGCGCCATTCATCTTCGGCCAATAGGGGGATGAGTTGTGATGTTCAATCTTGAAGTTCTGGCATAACTCCTTCATCATTTTGTTGTTCAGATTCGAACCATTATCAGTAATGATTCGCTCGAGAATTCCATATCTGCAAATGGTGTCCTTCTTTATAAACCTTGCGACCACTTGTTTGGTCACATTGGCGTACGAAGCTGCTTCAACCCACTTGGTGAAGTAATCAATGGCAACCAAGATGAAATGGTGACCTTTGGATGCGGTTGGCTCGATCTTGCCAATCATATCAATGCCCCACATGGAGAACGGCCAAGGGGATGACATTACATTCAACGGGCACGGCGGCACATGAATCTTATCAGCATAAATCTGGCACTTATGATATTTCTTCGCAAATTTGAAACAATCTGACTCCATAGTTAGCCAATAATACCCTGCTCGTAGGAGTTTCCGAGACATGGCATGTCCGCCGACATGTATACCAAAAGTACCCTCGTGGACTTCTTCCATAAGCAACAATGCTTCTTTTTCATCCACACATCTCAACAACACCAAATCATGGTTCCTTCTATATAGCACACCATCTGGGTTTAGGTAAAAAGTTGCCAGACAACCTCCTCATCGTCTTCTTATCCTGGGCCGAAGCCCCTGGTTGATACTCTTGCTTCTTGAGGAAGTTCTGTATATCGTAAAACCATGGCTTGCCATCAGCAGCCTCTTCAATGGCGAATACAAAAGCGGGTCTGTCCAAGCGATAAATGACTATTCTGGGAGCCTCATTCTAGAAATTCACTTTGTACATCGAAGATAGCCTTGCCAAAGCATCGGCCATATGATTCTTTGCTCGCGACACATGGTGAAACTCTACCCGATCGAAGAAGGGTAACAACCTCCTTGCATAATCTCTGTAAGGAATTAGATTCGGTTGACGGGTTTCCCATTCTCCCATGATTTGATTAACCACTAGCGCTGAATCGCCATACACATCCAAATTCTTGATTCTCAAATCAATAGCCTCTTCCAGACCCATGATACATGCTTCGTATTCAGCTTCATTGTTGGTGACTGGAAACGTCAATCGGGCAGTGAATGGGATGTGGGTACCATGAGGAGTTGTAATAATTGCCCCAATTCCACTACCATAGGAGTTGACAGCACCATCGAATATCATCTGCCACTGAGAATCCTTCTCGGGACCTTCACCATGCAGTGGTTCTTCATAATATTTTGCTTTGAGGAACATGATATCCTCGTCAGGAAATTCAAACTTCATCAGTTGATAATCTTTGATAGGCTGCTCAGCAAGGTATTCTGACAGAACACTTCCTTTTATGGCTTTCTGAGAAACATATTGTATATCGTACTCTATCAGTACCATCTGCCACCTGGCAATTCTTTCTGAAAGCGCTTTCTTTTTGAAGACATACTTAATCGGATCCATCTTTGAAATCAACATGGTTGTGTGATTGAGCATATATTGTCTCAAACGTTTGGCAGCCCAAGCAAGTGCGCAACACGTTTTCTCGAGCATTGAGTAACGGGATTCACAATCTATGAACTTTTTACTCAAATAATAGATCGCATACTCCTTTCTTCCAGTCTCGTCGTGTTGACCGAGAATACAACCCATACTGTTCTCAAGAACCGTTAAGTACATGATTAAAGGCCTTCCAGCTATTGGGGGTATCAATATCGGAGGCTCCTGCAAGTATTTTTTTATTTTATCAAAGGCTTTTTGACAATTTTCATTCCAGACAATCGCCTGATCTTTCTTTAACAGTTTAAACATTGGCTCACACGTGGCTGTGAGACGAGATATGAACCGATCAATGTAGTTCAATCTCCCCAGGAAACCACATACTTCTTTTTCTGTTTTCGGCGCTGGCATGTCTTGTATGGCTTTTATCTTTGTAGGGTCGACCTCGATTCCTTATTCGCTGACAATAAACCCCAATAACTTTCCGGACCGAACTCCAAAAGTGCACTTATTTGGATTCAACCTCAATCTGAACTTTCTAAGCCTCTCAAATAGCTTCAACAAGTTAACCAGATGCTCCTCCTCCGTTTGGGACTTAGCAATCATATCGTCAACATAAACTTCGATCTCTTTATGCATCATGTCATGAAAGAGCGTTGTCATAGCGCACTGATATGTTGCTCTGGCGTTCTTCAAGCCAAAAGGCATCACCTTATAGCAAAACGTTCCCCACGGTGTAATGAAGGTAGTTTTCTCCATGTCCTCCGGTGCCATCTTTATCTGATTATAACCCGAGAAACCATATATGAAGGAAAATACCGAAAATTGAGCCGTATTGTTGACCAATACGTCAATGTGAGGGAACGAGAAGTCATCCTTAGGGCTCGCCTTGTTCAAATCCTGATAATCAACACACATCCGCACCTTACCGTCTTTCTTCGGTACAGACACTATGTTGGCGACCCAGGGAGGGTAAGTGGTTACGGCTAAAAACCCAGCGTCCCACTGCTTTTGGACCTCTTCTTTGATTTTTACCGCCATATCTAGTCTTGTCCTTCTAAGCTTCTGCTTGACCGGCGGAGATTTCTCACACAACGGTAAGCGATGAACCACTATGTCGGTATCAAGTCCAGGCATATCCTCATACGACCAAGCAAAGATGTCACTATACTCTTGAAGCATCTCGATCAGTCTTCGCTTAATGTCGTTCTGTAGCGTAGCCCCTATCCGAACATTTCTGACCACTTCTTCAGAACCCAGATTAACAACTTCAATTTCCTCCTGATGAGGCAGAATGATTTTCTCTTCTTGTTTCAAGAGTCTAGCTAACTCTTCAGGAAAGTCTTCATCCTCATCAACCTCTTCTTCAGCTTGATATATCGGTTGATCGAAGTCGAAGCGAGTCATAGGAGGTTCTGAATCGGTGTCATCTGCAATAGGAAACCTGCAATGAAAATGGTTAAATGTTTCAAACAATTTGCAACCAAGTATAAACCACATTGCCATTTTATTGTGAAAAGTGAAAATAAGAAAAACAGAGATCACAAAATTTGAATGAGAAAACGCCCTTTGATTAATTGATAAACAATGTTCAGACATAAACAAGTAAGGCCCTGAAATAAAATACCACTATGCCCCGGGTAGAACATAGGGTAGTACAATAATTGAAAAAACAAAACATTATTGTTCTGTCGTTACTTGAATGGATTCTTCAATTGACCAGTTGCGTAGGCTCTGTCCCGAAATACACGGCTTGATCCAGGCGTCCATATCACAGTCACTGTCTCCAGCTTCATCATCAGAAATGGCATTAATCTGCTCAAAGAAGAGACCTCCACTAGTAAACCTGATCGGCCCTTGAACTTCAGCGTACTTTGTAAAGACGACGGGCGGTACCCTTGACCGAACTTGTCTTGCTTCTACGATATATCAATCACCTTCCCCCAGTCTTGGGCTGAACCAGCTTGCACCACAGCCTGTGCTTCTTTAAAGGAAGACATAGCCACCTCAGGCTCTTTACTCATGACTGGAGACTTGTCTTTAATCTTGACCGCTTCGAAGGCTTGGCAAAGAGTTTCACGGATCTCTCCATCTACTTCAACATACTTAAAGGATGATAAATGGCTGACCATGATATCCTCCTCCCTGCATACCGTAACAACGCTACCGCCAACCATGTATTTCAGCTTCTGATGCAGAGTTGATGTAACATCCCCTGCTGAATGAATCCAAGGGCAACCTAGTAAACAACTATAGGTCGGCTGGATATCCATGATGTAAAACACTGCATCAAAGAGTTCAGGTCCAACCTGAATCGGCAAAGTTACCTCCCCAAACACGGATCTTCGGGTTCCGTCAACCGCACGCACCACCAAATCACTTGGCGTGCAAATCAACCCCTTCATATCTAACTTCATAAGGGCCTTCTTCGGAAGCACGTTTAAGGAAGATCCCGTATCCACAAGCATGCGAGACATGACAGTCCCTTGGCATTCTAAAGATATGTGCAATGCACAATTATGATTTCTGCCTTTGAGCGTCAAATCCAGGTCCATAAAGCCTAAGCCATTTCCTACATTTACGTGCGCCACCACTCCCTCAAGTTGGTTGACTGAAATTTCCTGCGGCACGTAAGCAGTGTTTAGTATTCTCAGCAATGCATTCCTATGCGCCTCAGAGCAAAGGAGTAACGACAGGATGGATATTTTGGAGGGAGTTTGCTGCAAATGATCGACTATCTTGTAGTCGCTTTTGCGAATCAGCCTCATAAATTCCTCCGCGTCTTTCAACAAAGATTATCTCTCCCCAGATTGAGAAGTCTCCTCCACTACCGGCCTTTTACCCTTGTCCACCTTATTAGGAATCACCTCAGGTGACGAAAAGACTCGGCCACTACGAGTAATACCTCCTGCTCCCACGAGATTGTCAACTGAACTTGCAGGGGGATCATTCAAGCTTATCTTCTGCCCATTACAGTACACTTCGGCTCCGTAGTTCCACGGAACAACCTTAGTGCTCTCAAACGGCATAGGACCTACTTTTGTGATAGTTATCGTTGGCGGCTTTGGTGCATAGATAGTAACAGTCTTATACGGGATGGAGATTGTTGCAATCTCATCCTTTTCTTCAGCCACTAAATCCTCAGACTCTCTTCAAATAGAATGATCAAATTGTAAAACTCCATTATCCATCATCTCCTAAATACAGCTTCTCAACAATCCACACCCTCTCTCAGGATCAACAGAATATTCAACACAGTCCTCAGCATAACCCGGGAAAACACCTCCCTTTAGCAATCTGGCTTTCACAAAGCTTAAGGGTGTTTTTAGTTCATCAACATCTGTCAACAAATTCAACACCTCCTCCTTAATAATTGCATTAACCCCATCCTGCCCGTGATTCGGCATGGGATTCTGCACCACATTGGGAAAATCATTAGAAAAATTGATCGCCTTACTGTCAATCATGTCTTGCATTTTATGTTTGAAGGCTTTATAATTATCAATATTATGTCCTGGAGCACCCGAATGAAATTCACAACGAGCATTCACATCGTACCCAGGTGGAGGTTGTCCAGTCAAAGGGGCCAAAGTTCTTTTCTGAATCAATTGCAGCTGTAACAGAGCCTGCAATAACTGAGAGTAAGCCATAGGAGGCGCATCAAAATGCCTATTTGTTGCCCGACCTCTATCTTGGTATCTACCGTACCCCTGTTGATTCTGTTACGGTCGTTGTTGCTGTTGTTGCTGACGTTGTTGTTGCAGTGGTTGTTGAACTGCTGGAATAGTGATACTGGCAATTTGCTGATGCTGCCAATTCTGACCTCGATTTCTTCCCTTTGAACTGGATACAGCGTTAGTATCGCCCTCTTGCCTTTTGTTTCCAAACACCTTCTTATTTCCTCCTCCAGCTGAGGGCATCTCACCAGCATTGATCTTTCCTAACTTAATTCCATTCTCCACCCTTTCCCCGGTGATTATTAAGTCAGAAAAGCTGCCTGACATACTGCTTATAAGATTTTCATAGTACACCCCTGGTAAAGTAGCAACAAACATGTCCACCAGCTCCCGTTCTACCATAAGAGGTTGTACCCTAGCAACAAGCTCCCGCCACCTCTGGGCGTATTCTTTAAAGCATTCATTGCTCTTCTGAGAAAGATTCTGCAGCTGGACTCTATTCGGAGCAAGGTCACTGTTATACTGATAGTGCCTTACAAAAGCTTTGGCTAGGTCTCTCCAACTACGGACATTTGCGGGCTCTAAGCTCATATACCATTCCAGCGATGGACCAGATAGACTATCCTGGAAGAAGTGCATAAGTAGTTTCTCATCCTAGAAATGCGCAGACATCTTGCAATAATAAGACCTCAGATGAACCCTAGGGTAAGTGGTGCCTTTGTACTTATCGAAGTCTGGGACCTTAAACTTTGGTGGTACTCTCAAGCCTGGGATCATCCCCAGATTAGACATATCCAGCCCCATAGAGTTTTGGCATTCGTGAGACTTCATCTTCTCTTCGATCATCTTAATCCTTCTATCAGCCTCAGAAGGTACCTCAGCAGTTACAATCCTTGGAGAAAACACATCCTCCTGCCTATCCTCATTCCAAGTGTGGTCCAGGCTACCATGTATGGCACCTGTAGTGTCGAGACCATAACCATATCCATTTCTGTTACCATTACCACTATTAGTAAAACCAACATGATTAAAACCTGCCACATTTCCAGCACCAACAACGTGACCACCTCCTCCAGCAGTAGGGATGACTAAAGTTGGCATAGAATTGTCTGCCCGAGGAGTTTCAATGTGGGGAGGGTTAGAAGAAATCCCACCGTGTAACACACCATCATTATCAACTTGCGCAATCAGCGGTTTCACCAAAGTCTGAAGTTGCGCCTGGCCACTAGCAACCCCTTGCATGACCTCCATCAGTTGTGCCATACGATCCCTCATCTCTTGCATTTCTACCTGCATCTGATCCATCAGTCTTTTCTGGTTTCTTCTGGTACCGTACCGGTGAGTTGTCACGTCAGCAATCCTGAAATACTAGTAAACCACTGGAGAAATAAGGTTAATCGTTCCGGTGCACCTGCAAATGCGTGAAAAATGCTAAAATGCAGACATGTATTTATGAAAAGGGATATTTCCCTCTCGATTCCAGTTTCCAGGAAAAACATAACAATGGAGAACCTTGCGGAAAAGCATAGAATACCAACTCCTCATATATAGATCAAAAGCCAACAGGCAAAGTACAAACTACAGCTGAGTACAAATAAGGAAAAGACCTCAACCAACAAGCCTGGCGATGGTCAATACAACAAAATAAACAGCAAAAACTACAACAGAAATAGACAACACAGGTCAAGCAGGATGACGTGATCGGAAATCCTCTAACAGTCTCAACGTCTCAGGAAGATCTGGCTTAGCAAGTAGTCCCTGAATAAGCAAATCCTGCTGGCTAACAGTATGTTGTAGACTATCAACGTGATCCTCTAAAGTTTCTTCCCCGAAACATGCCTCAAGCCTGCGTCTCTTGGAGTCAGCTCTCAACCTGAGATCCTTCAAGTTCGCGATCGCTTCATTCAACCTGTACTCGTTGTCTCGTCTAAGTGATGCTTCCGCTGCAATCTCTCCATCTTTGGCATTAAGGTTAGCCTTCAGCTTGCTGATCTAAAGTTTTAACCTATCCTCGCGCTCCTTGTTGTTAGTGAGCGTGGCATTCCATATTGACTCAAACTTGGAGATCCTCAAATAAGCCTTATCCAACTTTTCCTTCTTAGTGGCAAGAACATTGTAAGTGGAGTTCAAGTCTCAGCCTGTGCGCTCTCTGTCATTAGTCTCCTTAGTCAGATCAGTACCCAGTTTGTTCACAAGCTCGGTTTGTCTCTTGAAAGAATGAACTGCATCTATCTTATTACTTCGAAGCTGGGTAATCTCTCTCTCCAATTCTTCATTAGCTTTTTTCAATTCTTCCTTCTCAGAAAAAACCTGGTTATACTTCTGAGTGTCTACTGTAGTAGGCTCTGCAATCTTAAGAGGATGCACAGGCTTAGAAGACGGATATGGCATCATCAGCTCTTTGGCTCTACTCTGAATCCAAACCAAATAGGGAGCATATGCCTGACTATTACTCTTTCCCAAGGAAACCTTTCCTCTCCTATGGACATTACTCCAGGCATGTTCCACTCTAGCTAATGTGTCCCCCTCCAACAAACCAGTGAGATACAGAGATTCCTGTATCTCTTCATCCTTCGGTGGACCTCTTAGTGCATACCCAAACTGTCTAATAGCAATGGACGGGTTATAGTTTATGCAACCTTTCCTTCCGACCAGCGGGACGTTAGGAAAGCTTCCACAATTATAGATAATCTCAATGCCCAATACATCCCTATCAAACCAAATAATGTCTTCGGCGGACAATCTCATCAGGCGCTCGGACCATTCTAAAGTACCAGCAGTAGCAGAGAACGGACCAGTCTTGGGAAGGTGGCTCCTGAACCATACATAGAGTAAAGGTGCGCAGCAAGATACACTTTTCCCTATCATGTTCTCGTTCTTGTAATGTACGGAATGATAAACATCACCCAACAGAGTAGGTATGGGATTCTTCGAAGCAAAGATACAAAATGCATCCACGTCTACAAAATCTGAGATATTCGGAAATAAAAGAATGCCATAAATACATAGAGCCAATATAGCGTTGAATACCACCCAACAACCTTTCTTAGCAAATCTGGCTCTCCCTCAACATGATAGAATGATATCTGGTTCAGAATAGGTACTCCCAACATATCAGAATACTCCTCCAATGTAGGTGCCAAAACAAAACTCAGAAAGGTGAAGGCCATTCAATTCATCCAAAGAAGGTTTGCAAACAATACTCAAAAGTCTCCCATAAGATTCTCTGAAATCCCCCATAACCTTCTTATCAGCTAGAGAAATCAAACTTCGCAGAGTTCTAATATCAGGCATAGGAAACTTGTAGGCCAAGGTCCTTCTCAAGGGCTCCATGTCAGTAATAAGAACAAGATCACCGGAATCGAAGAGGAAATATACACCTGCAACATAAACACATGTTAATGAAATGCAAATGAAAATGCAAATTCCAATGCAAATAGGGGATCAAGACTGCTATGCTGTTGGTCGAGAAGAAACAACACTTCGCCTTAGCAAGAACAAAGTATCGATAACAGGACCCACTGATAAACAGATTCACACTGCAAAGAACCAAGTATTCTTAAGGCCAAGGTTTCCTGCATAACCCAATCCCTCTCACAGGTATGGACCTATTCACAGACAAAGGTTCGGCATCTTATGCGTTCATCAGTGTCGCAGACTTTCGAAAAATGATGATACGTTTACCATTTCTAGTTTGGCATCATCATCTCGCGAAGAGGCCTCACTTAGCTGAATCACAGATGATCGGTCCCCAGAGTCGACAACCCTCAAATCTGAAATCCTCTCAACGACCCACTGGGCTGGAAAGAAAGTCATAAAGAGAATCTCGTCTGAGCGCAAATTTCATGGGAACTAGTGCATGCCTAACATACAGGTTCACCACTACTTTTCGCTTCTAATACTAGGTTTGTACTCAAGCCCAGGTCTGACTTATCACTCAGTGGAACTTCTCTCCCCACAGCACGGCAGTAATGATATATGATGCGGAAAATAAATGCAGGAAAGATAAATAAAGCACATATATACAACACCCAAAGATAAACATACAAGCGCTAGGATTGACTCGTATATGGAACCAGAGTCCCCAGCAGAGTCGCCAGCTGTCGCAACTGCGAAAAACCACCGGCGGAAAAACAGAAGAGTCTCCACTTTCGTTATTTATCCCAAAGAGAGGGAAAGGAAACGATCGGAAAAACCTAACGAGAAAAGGGAAAGACAAGGTCATCTCAACCATGTATGGATTCATGAGTCGGTTACGCAAGGGGAATGTATTAGCACCCCTCACGTCCGTCGTACTCGACGGGATCCACGCATTGTTGTCTATCTAAAAGAGTGTGTTGATACTATCTAGCTAAAGGCTCAGGGACAAAGGAAAAAAAATAAAAGAGAAGTGACTCGGCAGAGCATCGCCGCTCTGTGCCTACGTACTCCCTATTGCAATGGGAAAGTCAGAGTCAACGTAGTTCGCCTAACTACGGGTAAAGAAAGGGGGAAGGTTGTTCGCTAAGACATTGCGTATTATGCCTACGTACTTTCACCTGGTATGAAAGATCAGAGCGAACGTAGTTCGGGCTAAAAAGACCACAGGTTGGTTCAAAAGTTTTTTTAGTTCGAGTAGGGTTAACAAATAGTTCTAGCAGTTGGTGTATGCAGCTCGACCATTTAGAGACTTAGGCGTTACCGTTTGCGATAGAACTAAGAGGTAACAACACTCTTGTTTATGAAAATGACTTCTTGATTAAGATCCCGAAGGATGAAAAAGGTTTGAAATGTTTTTGTGTTTTTTAGAGAAGAAGTGTTTTGAATTTGATTTGTAACTCATGTTGCACTAAAGACTATGATTTAGGAGCGAATGTGTCGTATATCGTCCAAAGGACATATACTAGCATCCTAGAAAATTAAGAGGCAACCACCCAATCATCATTTCCCAAATAGCTTAAGGCTTGTAGCATACAACACTTGTCATTCTTTATTAAGTGTTTTATGAAGGTTTGAAGATGAGAAGAGAAGAAGGAACACTAATGGGAGACTAATCAATCCTAAGAGTTATCATGCAAAGTACACCTGAAGTTGAGTTTCAAAAGGGAACTACCTAATGTTATTATGCATGGTTAGGCAACTAATGTCTATCATAACGTCAAGAGGTTAGAGAACTTATGGGTAACATGGCAAAGAAGAACCAAAGAA
Source organism: Lathyrus sativus (assembly GCA_963859935.3). NCBI lineage: Eukaryota > Viridiplantae > Streptophyta > Magnoliopsida > Fabales > Fabaceae > Lathyrus > Lathyrus sativus. The sequence goes on from OZ012737.1 coordinate 8,202,558, forward strand.
GAAGAAGAGATAACATGCAAATGAAAATGCAAACATGCAAACATAAAATGCAACACATAGAATGAAAGTGGGAGGAAAATAGTGTGGGGCAGTAGCCTCCACAAGCTCATCTCAACCAAGCATGCATATGGAAATGCAAGAAAAGAAAGGAGAAGAAGAGCACAAGAAGAAATTAATCAAACAAGAACAAACCACACAAAGATGCACCAAAAGTGGGATGAAATTACCTAAGTCAAGCAACATCAACCACACCACAAAATTAACCCAAAATGAAAGGTAAAGAAAAAGCAAAATCCAAATGAGGATGGGAGACCAAATGAGGGAAGCAAGGGCCTCATAATAGGTACTCAACCATAAGCATCACAAGCCAAGTGCAAAGGAAGCACAAAAGAGTCCTCAAGGATCCATCATTTTAGGTATACTTCAAGTACCTCCTCAGGAGGGACTAAGATACCTTAAATGAGTTTCTAAAGTCATTGGACAGAAGGGAGATAAAGAAAAGAAAGCTCAAAAGCAATATCAAAACAAATCAAGAAGAAATGCAAGTAAGAGCACAGAGGAAGCAAACATGCATCACATAGGAATCCAAGTTGAAAGCTTGAAAAGAAACACACAAATGAACAAGGAAGAAACAATATCATGACCTAAAATTTGAACCAACATAATCCTTAACATGTTAAAAACATGAAACAAAAGGCATTGAGGGTTCAAAGGATCCAAAGATGTCATATCTAAATCAAACTAGGTCAAGGTACATGTGTGAACCTCCCTTGGAGGTAACTTGACTTGCAAGTGACCTCAAAAATAGGAAAATGATTCAAAAATAATCAAGTAAAATGCATAAAGTAGCTAAACATGTTGGCAACCAGATTCCAAAATCTCAAAGCAAATATCCCCTCAAAGCACCATCAAAAGAAAATAATATTCAAGATGTACCACTTTGAAATGGGAGAATCGAGGGTCAAAAGAAAAGCACCAAAAGTCAACCCAAAAGTCAACCAACCAGGGGCAAAAATGGTCCTAAAAAATTGTTAAACTCATCATGGGTATGAGGATCAATTTTCATTCATTGGACCCAAAGGAAATGGGAGAAACAAATAAAAGAACAAGCAATGCACAATTTAATTCAATTAAAAACACCTCCAATATTTAATTATTTTTAAAAATGAAAAATAACCTGAAAAATAAAATAAAAATGTCTAAAAATAATAGACATCTCAAGGTTTGTAAAAATATTGTTTATGGAATTTTTGGAGTATTGGAGCTATTTTTAATTAATTAAATTTAAACAAGAATAAAAAGAAAAAAACAAAATGAATAAAAGAAAATAAAAAACAAGGAAAAACACACAGCCACTGGATTGAACTACTGGTAAAAGGATCTGAGCGTTGAAGGCGCGCCACGTATGCGCTGGGGGGATTAAATGAAACGGTGCGTTTCATTGAGTATCCAACGCATCTCAGTTGACTACACCACATGGTGAGTCCTAATCTCACACGTCCAAACAAAAAGTATACTGATCCAACACCTCTCCTCTTGCCACGTCACTAAGTCCTAGTCAAACCTCCTCAGAATGAATCTCGCACGCTGGATCTAAGTACCAAGTCAAGCGATTCCACTTGATCTAACGGCTAGGGAGTCATCTCCCTCGTTCAAACCTGCAAATGGAGGGAAAGCTTTAGGTGGTGGCCGGAGAAGACTCTGGTCGTCTTCTCCGGCGAGAGCAACAGTGCTCTGGTCAAAACCTCAACAATTCCAACAAATTTCATATGAAACTTCATCTACAACTCACGAGGAACAAGAATCCAAGGTTAATTTCCATTAATTCCTCACCACAACTTCAAATCGAAGGCAAACAGAAATGTACACCAAAATCATAATCTCACCAAACTCAACCAAATTGTCTAGAAATTATCTAGAGGTCATGGAGGTTACAGATCAAACAACAATTAATCCAAACAACACAAGAATAAGCCATATCAGATCCAAACATTTTTGAGCATCCACCAACAATCATCACAAATGCCAGTTCGTTTTATATATTAATGATCTACATGTTGTCTAGGTCTCAAATATGTAAAAATGGCAGGGAATCAATGCATACCCAGAGTGTAAGGTTAATTTGTAAATACCTAGTGGAGAACTTCCACTGAGCCTTCAACTCTTGCTTAAGCTTGAAGAAAATTGTCTAGAATCGTTCAGTGATCTTCAATGAAGCTTTTGCAATTCATAATTTGGCTTGAAACTTACTTATTCTCCAAATTCGAAATTCAATTTTCCACCACTTTTTCAAAGCTGTTCTTGAGCACTCTTCCTCCAATTTTCAGTTTTGATGATTTGTTCATGATCAAAATCTTATATGTGATGAATCTTGATAAAAGTAAAGCCCAATGGCAGCTTGTAGAGCCCAATTGAAAATCCATGGAATTTGATTTTGGAGCTCTCTCATGTGCACAAAATTCCTTCAAATTTGGCTCCAATTTGCTTCAAAATGCGTGCTAGTAACACATGGAGTGTGAATGGCTGAGATTCGACCCTTGTTTAATCTAAATGGTTGATGTTTGTTGTGTAACTTCATGATGAAGTAAATTTGGAAATGGCTCACCAAAACACCTCAAACTCAAATTCTAAAATTGCCAATGTGTTTAAAACATGTTTTGCACTCAAAATATGTACCTATTTGCACAAAAATGTTCAAAAATGAATTAATTCTCATTTTTCCCTTTTAAGCTTTGTTTCATGAAAATTCACCCATCAATTCTTCATTCCAAGCCTAATCCATGACTTCTCAATGCTTGGTTAAACAAATAACACCATTTGGAGCAAGTTTGATGATGGAAAAATCTTCATTTGAAGTGTGCAAGTTGGTGAAATGGACCTATAATTTTATGACTTATAATCTCACTTTCCCAAAATACCCCTGACTTGCAAGCCTCGTAACTTGAGTTCTACAAATTAGATGAAAGACTTCTAGTACTTTTTGGAAAGCTAAGACCAAGATCCACAACTTTCATGTTAGCAAACAGTTAAGGAGAAACACCTTTCTAGGTCAAAAATGGCTTGGAGGTTGGTTGACTTTTGTTGACCAAAATCACATTCATCTGATGACCTGTAACTTGTCTGGATCATAACTAGAGTTCTATAAATCCAATCAAGGACTTCTAGTACTCAAGATAAATCTAAGAACATACTATACAAGTTTCATGATGGCCAAGAGTTGAGATGAAACTTGTATCTTGAGATAGGTGGTCTTGAAGTTAGGCACTAAATAAGGGATTTTACCCTGAGAACCCTAATTTAGTAACTTCTCACACTCTTGATTCTTGATTAATTGATCTTGAAATGTTATCTCATGTATCCTAACACAACATCCCATGACTATAGAGACTTTGAATTGAGTTTTAATCTCCTCCAATTGCACAATTGACTGAGGATTAACCAGATGAAAACCCTAATTGCAACACCTTCAACTGTAACTTTCCACACTTGGTATAAACACTTGGATGAGCTCCACAATGGCCCTCAAGGAACTCAATGAGCTCTCTCAACATCTTATATTCATAACCATGAATTCACAACCCTCTGATGATCTTGCACTGGCCTCCAAGTCAGGAACTGACCCACATACATCCATCAATCCTTACACAAGACTATTGCCCACTTCTAGATGACTTGATGCCCATCCAAACTTGAGTAACACCCATTGCTTAGGATCAAACCTCTGAGTAGACTCCTCTTGATATGCACACTCTCTTGATCCCCTGTTCAATGCCAAATGCTATGCAATGCAAATGCTAGAAAGAAATGAAACATAAACCAAGTTAAGAAAAAGTTGGGCAAATTTTGGGGTGCAACACCCTTGCAAGGGCCTGTAATCACAATAAGCATACACAAGACCTCCATGACCTAAATTCTAGAGGATTATGGCCAGAGGCCATTTGATCATCTTAGAGAAAGATCATGAAGTAACACATAAACTAGGCATAAAAAATGAAAAAAAAAAGGTCGGACAAATTTAGTATGACAAAGTGATGTAATTATTAAGGATGGGAGTAAAGAACACACCCTTTACCAATTTATAGATAAGAGCTCACTCTTTAGAAGAACCAAGAAACAAATCTTGAATGAACTAAATCATGAGCTACCTAATTACAACAAGCCACCTTACCTAACTCTAAAGAAGACAACCCACAAAGAGAAAGAAGTGTATTAGTTTAAAAATTTCATGGACATGTTGAACAAATTACATGACATTTTTTCATTTTGTGAAGTGTAACACCCTAAACCCATGATAAAATAAATTCTTTCTCTATAAAAACATTGCAGAATATAATAAAAATAAGACAAGGGTGTCACACAAACATAATACTACGCTTTTTACTTCAAAATAGAAACTGAAATTCAAAATATTACAATAAGTTATGATTGTTCGGTTTAAGATAATGTAGAGAAAATAACAAGACAATCCCAACCCCGATGTTACAATATTAGAGCTATTATTCCAAAATAAACTAATAGTTGACTTAAGGTCTGAAGAAACATAAAATCAAAGCAAGCAATCGAAATGGTCATCTACATAATCTTCCATAAACAACCAGCAACAGTCACTCCTCAATCTTGACCTAAGAACCATCTGCACAGGGGTTCACATAGATGAATATATAAACAAAAGAGGTGAGAATACATTTTATAAAATTATATGGCATAATAACATCAAGGATAAAACTTAACATACAAGCACATCATTAACAATCAATCATAATTACATAATATCAGAAGACATATATAAGAATAAATATGCAATGCTCATCTGTTATATTCCATGCATGTGCTATCGTCACCAGATTCAGATTTATTTTACTGAAATCCTAAAAAACTAGACCAAAGTAATAAAACACCAGACCGAAGTCCTAACATCAACCAAATCCTAACACGGGGCCAAAGTCATAACCTAACTCTGAAATATATGATGCATGATGTTTCAAACAAATGCAATCTTCCATCCAAACCTCCCAAAACCCAAAATTTAGCATTGTCGATTAAGGCTAATGCCGGTTCTTGAGAACCTAATAACACCACCAATTCGGCTAAAACACCGTCTCTTTCGAACCTAAACATAATAAACACGGGTTCTTATCAAACCTTAGGGTATTAACATGATCATTCATAATACACCTTTAAAACACATCAACACCGTACTTGCATCCTAACACGAACAACTTAACTCATACAGATATTATCAACCTATTGGACTAAATTCATAACCATTGATAATTTGATTAATATAACCATTTATCAATATAGCAATTCATATCTTACAACATTCACAACTTGGATTACACATGTATTCATCAAGACACTAGACTTACGTCTTAAATATTATGTCACTTACACAATTAATCTTTTTAAAAACCATTCACACATTTAAAACCTTATAAGACAATACCATAAGATATCTCTATTTTTGTAGCTTTCCAACGCTTCAAACTGCGCCTCAATCGGAGTCCCAAAACTCAAGTTATGTTATTTCCAAACTCTACATTTTCTTACACATTTGGTGGTAACCGGTTAGCACCAGTGTGTAACTGGTTACATGCATGAAGAACATCCCAGAAACTCATTTTTCTCAGGGGAAACCGGTTACCAACTACTATTAACTGATTACCACTGCGTCCAGTGTCCAATTTCACTTATTATCGCAAGAACTTCACTCCTAAACCCAATTTTTTCAACCTAAACTAATTCGAATTTGATTCTAAACATATACTGTTACAGCTAAACACCATAATCCACTGATTCAACATCTATTTCTTCAATTACCATTATCACCAATCACCAACGTCGTGATAGCATCAATTAGTAATAACACCATATCATCAATATAACCTCAACAAAACATCAACATACCGGGATTAGAAAAGTTTATAGTATCAATCATGGCATAAGATTAAAAAATATACACACATCACACATAGTTCTCACAAACATGGAAAATTTTGCTTAAAACCTTAGAATCTCATATTCATCATTAGTCAATACAAACCTAACAGGTGTTAAGGGAAATATCTGATTGCCAAAATACCAGTTGTAGAATAGTCTCTCCCCCTTTTCCTCGATCATGCAAAAATTTCTTGAGTTCTTCGTGATGGGAGAACCTTCTTCTTGCATAGCTTGCTGTTAGGGTTTGCCTCCTTCCTTTCTCCCTCTCTCTCTCTCTCTCTCCAAAAAATACGTAGATTTTCCCCTTTCTCATTCTCTCTTCTTTTTATAACAATTATTCATCATTTTTTTTAATTCTATTTAATTCCCATAATTTTTCATCTTTTTCATCCCTTAACTTCCCACTAACCTATGACTTCCCAACTTCCCCTTTATTCTTATTAATTTTCCGCTAACTCTTAATTTCTTAAATAATTCTAACTCTTCATATTTCGATTATTTTAAATAAATTTATTACTAAAAAAATTCAAGATCTATATATTTTTTTTAAAAAATAATAACACAATAATAGAAAATCATTAAACACACCAAAAAATAGAATTTAAGGAATAAAATCTAAATAAAAGTTTGGGGGTGTTACAACTCTCCCCTACTTATTGAATTTTTTTCATTGAAAATTTTACATGAGAATAACAAATTTGGATAAGACTCTTTCATCTGGCTCTCTACCTCCCAAGTCATGTTACCCCCAAATGACCCTCCTCACACAACCTTAACCAAAGGGACTTCCTTTCCTCTTAAGTGTTTTACCTCTCAATTTTAAATTTTGCAAATGTGATGTTTCATAAATTAGGTTATCTCTTATTTTCACATCATCTGATTGAATCACATGAGACAAGTCGAGAACATACTTATGAAGTTGAGATACATGGAAAATACTATGGAGGTTTGAGAGAGATAGAGGTAATTCAACTTGGTAGGTAACTGTTGCACCCTAAAATTTGCCCAACCTTTTCTGGCCTAGGTTTATGTTTCAATTGCATAATCATTAGCATATAGAGTCATGTACATAGCCTAATCATTGCATAGCATAGCAAATCATCCAACAGGGACCAAGCACTATTCTTACCTCTAGGAGCCTATCAAGAGGTTATTATCCTAATTCAATCTCATGCAAGTCATCAGAAAGAATTTGAAAGTTGGGAAGTCAAGGGATCAAGCAGTACATCTATCTCCTATCTGAGGGTATCTGGGTTCCTCAAAGAAATTGTGAGCTGTGGGCTGAGCATGGAGAGTATCTGGGCATCATGGGAGACTTAGAAAGTCATTTGGAGAAGGAGACAAGTCATTGAGGTGAGCATAAGTATTGCAGTTGAAGACAGTCAACTAGGGTTTCATCTGGGTCAACCTTGGGTCAACTCTAGGTCAAATGACTGATTGAAAGGGATTAAGGGCTATTGGAGAGATGTGGGGTTCATCATTTGGCATGTAAAGAAGGATATGGTGATATGTCAAGAAGAATTCAAGAGAAATCAAGGATAAGAGGAGTTTCTAAAATAGGGTTTCTGTGTAAAATCCCCTAATTTAGGTCAAATTTCCAAGCAAGATAAGTCAAAATGCAAGCTTCAAATGGGTCCTTGGCCAACATGAAACTTGTATAGGATCTCAATACCTTTAATTTGAGTGGTGGAAGACATCAAGGAGATTTATAGAACTCAAGTTATGGTCCTTGCAAGTTACAGGTCATCTGAGGTATTTGAAATTTTGTCTGTGAAAGTGACTTGACTTCCAAGCTATTTTTACCCCTCAAGGAGATTTCAAATGAATTTCTGGTCAACATAAGAATTGTTCCTCATTGTCTTAGATTTCTAGAATGGTATAGTATGCCTTCATCTGATTTGTGGAACTCTACTTATGGTCTTGACAAGCAAAGGGTATTTTGGTCATCTGAGAATTACAGGTCATTTCAAGCCTATGCCCAAAACTCATACAAGGAAGCTTCAAATGGAAAACTTTACAACATCAAACTTGTTCCAAATGACATTTTGAGTCTAGAAAAGTGACCATGGAATATTGGAAAGATTCATAGCACAAGGTTTCAAAATTGGTGGATTCAATGAATAAAAATGACCTAAAAAATGAGATTTTTCATATTTTGACCAAATGGGACAAAATTATAGGTCATTTTGAATGGAAAAGGAATTTTGATAACATTGGCTAAAGTGGAATTTTGAGGTTAGTTCAAATTTTGGGAGTTATTCAAGGTTGCTTACAAAGGAAGAAACATAAGCCAAATCTAAGGAAAAGTGCAAGGGAAGTTTCTCCAAGTTTCTAGGAGGTTCTAATGGCATGTATATATTGAATGGAGAGGGTTCATGCCATGGTTGGTGATCACATTTGCTCAAAAACATAAGTTTCACACACTTTCTCTCATTTGCAAAATCAATCCAAATTCTCTCAAACTTTCACCAATCTTCACCATTCTTGATCTGGTATTCATCATCATCATCCATAGATCACAATTCACACAAGAATTTGCCTGAATTGAGCAAGGATCGTGTTGTTCAAGTTAACCATCCAAGAATCAAGAATTTCTCAATCACAAGATCCAAGAGGTTTGAGTCAAATTCATTGCATACAGAAGTCAAGAACAAGTTCCCTGGTCCATTTCCAATCATTACAAGCATCTGATCAGAGCATTCCATAGCTGTTTTCTTCACTTTACACCAGGTATATTTCTACTTCGAATTGCATGTTTAGGTTAGGATTACAAGGTTTTGTTAGCATAGGATTGTTAAGATAGGATAAATGACTGAGTTTGGAGAGTTTGGAGAGTTTTCATGGAGTTTGATTATGGTGTACCAAAACTGTTTGGATGGATAACTCTTGGATTAGAGCATGAAAATCTCAGATTATTAGCTTGTGATGATCAGCATGGAATATAGATTAGTTTAGGGCAAGAATTGGAGAGAGTTGAAAGGTTTGATCACAGGTGAAAATGGTGGATTCCAACTGTTATACCTATCGGGTTTGTTTCTTGAGTGAGTTTTAGAAGGAGATGATGGCATGGTCGTGTAGAGGGAAGAAATTAGAGCATCTTTGCTCTTTACATCGCGAGCTTTCATGGAGAATTGAGGGCGTAAGGGAAGGTGGAAGATCTGGTCTGCAAGCTTGTGCATGGAGCTTCCATGGCAGAAACCCTAACCATTTGGAGAAGACGCATGATATCCGTTGGATGAGGTCTTTCTCATTGACTCAGACCTTGATCGTATGGCTCACGTTTAAAGATGAAAACGGAGGGAGATTCAAAGGCCTCAACGCACCGTTTCATTAATACTTTCTGACTGGGCTTTAAAATCCTTGCTAACGCCACCCCCTCAAATCAGGCCCAACTCATTTGAACTGAAAAATTTACTTTATGCACCGTTTATTGTTTTTTTAATTTTTGTCATATTTTCTGTTTGATTGGGCCCAGGCGCGCTTGCTATGCGCGCCCCCCAGTCTGGGCCCAGTTCTTTTTTTAACTGGTTTTTATTACTTGCTGCGCCCCCTGCCAACTTTATTTCATTTTATTTTTTTTCCTCAAAAACATTAAATCTTTTAAAAATCATAACAAATCATAAAATGCATATTTTCCATTGATTCTTTTTGCATTATTTTCTTAATTTAGTCAAGAAAATTCTCATACAAAAAAATTAATAATTCATTTTATTTTCTTATTTTTGGCATATTTTTCTTTTAATTAGGTGTAAATAATATTTTGTTTGGTACCTGATTTTGTTAATTTTAGTTTGATCAAATGCTTTAATATTTTTTGTCCATTCTTTTTAGGTTGATTAATAGACATTGTTAGCTTGTATATACATCTTAGTTCATATTTTTAGGAATTAATTTTAGGTGATTAGTTTAGGTGAGAACAACATGAACAAAATTAGGGTTTAAGTGATAACTTAGGAGAATTGAATCATTTCCCTTAGGACTTAGAGATTGACTATCTTAGATATGGGGCTATAGGGACTATGGGTAGTTATTAGATCCCTTAGAAATCACTAGGATTCCCCTACTGCTATTAATACTACTATATTTGATTGATTGGTGTGGTATGCCCTCTGGGGATTATTGTTTGTCTGTGTGGGTATTGGGATTGTCTGGGGATTGGGAGAGCTGAAGACTTGTGATGAGGAAGCCATTGGAGTTCCAAAGACTGAAGACCAACTTCCAGAGTTGCAGAGGAGATTCTTGCTAGCAGCTGTTGAGGAGACTATGGTTTAGGAGCTAGGCAGAGCTCTAGATTAGAAAGCTTGTTTCTCAAACATGGAGTGCCTTGTCTGCATCCATCCTTTCTCTATGATTCAAAGTCTCTTTCAAATATCCACCTCCTTCCTTTGGAAGGATCAGTGAATGTATTTGAAAGATAGAACTTTTGAGGGAAAATTGTCTATATAATGTTAACAGTTGATGAACCACCCTTGGTAGGTAATTGACTGTCTAACATTCCTTCACTTCATCTGGTTGATTGATGTTCATCCTGGAGATTGAGACTTGAAGAAAAGCCATTGCAGATGGAAGATTGATGATCAAGACCTTGCTGGAAAGCTGTGGAGATGAAGATTGATGCTTGCTGAAGCTTGAAGACTGATGTGGTGCAGAGCTGCTGTGGCTGCTTATTTTTGCTGTATTTCATTTTTGGTGTATTGATTGGTTTTCTGGACTGTATTGTGTGTTGTTAACCTGTTGGGTTGAAAGTGAATCCTGTTCACTTTTGCCTATTGTTTTCTAGGTTCGAGGTTGGGTGAGACTCCCTTGCCTCGCTTGTATTGCTGCATCCATGCATTTTACTGCTTTACTGTATATATCTGCTATTGTTTCTGTTTCCGTCTATTCCCTTAGGATCTCTGTTTCTCTCTGCGCAAGAGAGGAGCATGATAGACATTAGGTCTTAACCCATGCATGGTAACATTAGGTTAGTTTGATTCCCTTCGCAACTGTAGGTTAGAGTTCTGTCTCTTCTTTCTAAAAAACAAACAGAAAAACACAATAAAGATTTCAAACACAATAAAAGACACTTCTTCCGTAAAAGAAGGTGAACTCATCAAGACGTCATTTTTGTCCGCTTGGACCAGTAATCAGAAAACCCTTTTTCAGAAGGTATAAAAGCAATCAAAACAGACTTGTGTCGTACGTGGCCCGAACTACGTTTGCTCTGATCTTTCATGTTGTATGAAAGTACGTAGGCATAGGATACGATATCCTAGCGAGCAACCTTCCCCTCCTTTCCTGTAGGTAGGCGAACTACGTTGACTCTGATTTCTCGTTCCAGACGGGAATACGTAGGCATAAAGTGCGATACTTTGCCGAGTCATTTCATTTTCTTTTTAACCCCTGACTTATAGAGTAGATAGAATAACAATCTATACCCGAAAACAAGCGTGGATCCCATCGAGTACGATGGACGTGAGGGGTGCTAATACCTTCCCCTTGCGTAACCGACTCCCGAATCCAGGATTTGGTTGCGATGACCATTCCTTTCCCCGTTTTGCGGTAGGTTTACCTCGAGCGTTTCCTTTCCCCTCTTTGGGATAAATAACGCGCGGTGGCGACTCTTCTGTTCAGCCGGCGCCGATTTTCGCAGTAGCGACAGCTGGCGACTCTGCTGGGGAAACCCCGTCTCCTGGCTGCTAAGGACTGCGATAGTTCTTATGCATTTGGGATCCAACGTCCCTTAAGAGAGTCAATCCTAACGCTTGTTTTCCCGTCGAGGATTTTGTATGGATTTATATTTCTGACCTTTATTTTCAGCATTATATATATTGATTATTATTGTTGTATTGGGGTGTGATGGGTGGTTCTATGATTGAGAGATAAGCCGGACCTGGGCTTGAGTGCACCTAGAATTAGAGTAGAAAGTAGTGGGCGCGTGTCGGCTTTGCTTGCATTAGTGTCTCATGAAATCTACACTCGGACGAGGTTCTTCTGGTTGGCTTCTTTTTCTACCCTTTGGGTCGAAGGGGTTGTTGGTCAGCTGAATTGTCGACTCCGGGAACCGATCATTTGGAAGTTGGCTAAGTGAGGCCTCTTCAGGATTTGATGATGCCACTCCTTCTGGGAATCGTATCATCAACCCTGAAAGTCTGTGACGCCGACGACCGCATAGGATGCCATACCTTTTTCAGTTACTAGGACATCCACCTGTGAGAGGGTTTGGGGTTATGCAGGTAACTAGACCTTCAGACTACCGGTTTATTTCTTGATCTGAGATCCTGGATATTTATGGAGAGTTCTGAGGTCTGTCAGAGACCAGTTGGAGAGTTCTGAGGTCTGCCAGAGACCAGTTGGAGTTATGATTGAGGTCTGTCAGAGACCATTGTTGGAGCTTTGTTTTAGGTCTATCTGAGACCAGGGTTTGAGGACTTCCAAAGAGTCTATCTGAGACTTTTTGATAGGGTTCAGGCTATTCAGCTACGGCATTTGGTCCCTGTTGCATGTCACTTGCATTGCATTGTTTGCATACTCATCATCATGGCATCCTACTAACGTGTGTCTGTGCTGCAGGTGCATTTGCATATCCTCCGATTCTAGTGCCCAGACTTCTGAGTATTGATTATGGCTGGTTTGAGGAAAACAGTTGCGTATAAGCTGCCTACACCTGATATTACTTCTTTGCTTGGTCTGATATCTCTTGCTGATGAGGAGGTTAGGAGAAGCTTCAGAATGAGTCATGGGAGATTACTGAGATTAGTCTGCAAGCCCACTACTGATGAGATGAACGGGCTGTACACCTTGATGCAGTTCTATGACCCCGCATTGAGATGTTTTACGTTTGCTGACTTCATTCTAGGGCCCACCATTGAGGAGTATGTGGAGTTTACTGAGCTACCTGTGCAGAACAAGGTTCCCTTTATTCACTCTGCTGCTGAACCCAAGTTGGAGGACTTAGCCAAAGCCTTGCATATGGACGCTGCAGAACTGTTAGTGACTTCTTGGCTTGGGGTTTCAGGTTTCTCTCTTGATTTCTTGGTTGGCAAAGCTCAGGAGTATGCCAAGAGCGGATGTTGGGTGGTTTTCAATGCTCTTTTGGCTCTATGCATCTATGGGATTGTGCTGTTTCCTAACTTGCCCAATTTCGTAGACTTGGACTCTTTCCATCTATTTGCTGCCGGCAATCCAGTGCCAACATTGATCGGAGACTTCTACCACTCCTTGCACTACAAGAACGAAAACAGAAGGGGACAGGTTGTTTACTGTTGTGCTCCTTTGTTGAATATGTGGTTCAAGAGTCATCTTCCCATGAAGGGATCTTTTGTGGAGAGTGCAACCACCGCTAGCCGGTCAGAGCGCCTGATGAGGCTATCTTCCGAAGACGTTGAGTGGTTTGATCGAGACCTGCTAGGGGCTGAGCTTATATTCAGTTGTTCTGGGTATCCTAATGTCCCGCTGATAGGAAGAAAAGGGTGTATCAATTACAACCCATCGCTGTTGGTCCGTCAGTTCGGATATACGCTGAAGAACCCACCCGCAGAGGAGGAAGTACAGGAATCTCTGTACTTCACCGGAGACTTGAAGGGGGAGTTATTGGCCAAGCTGCAGCATGCCTGGACGCGTATTAACCGAAGGGGGAAGCCGTTGTTAGGGAAGAATGACTATCAGGCCTATGCACCTTACAGGGTTTGGATCCAGGAGAGAGCCAGTCAGTTGCGGATGCCGTTTCCAGATGCACCAGCCCTTGTTCCTATTCCGGTAGCAGAACCAACTACTGTTTCTAGGGAGGCCTACGAGCAAGTTGTGAAAGAAAAAGAAGCCTTGATGAAGATCAACAAAGGGTTAGAGCAGGAGCTAGCCCAGATACGCAGTGAGAAAAACAAGGCCGTGCATGCTTTCCAACAGCAGATTGAGCTAATGAACAGATTAGGGGCTGAGTTGACTGAGGAGAAGAGGAAGCGCGAACGTCTGGGGCAAGAGTTCAGAAGCTCCCACGACATGCTCGAATCCAAAAAGAAAGCGCTCGACGCAGCACACCGAGAAGTCTCTTCTTGCAATAAGACTTGGAATGCCACGCTCACCAACAATAAGAAAAGGGAGGATAAGTTGAAGCAGCAAATCTCCGACCTCGAAGAGCAGTTGAAGTCCAGCATCAAGAAGTGTGAAGAAGAAGTGATGACCCGGTATAGTCTCCAGAACGCACTGAACAAGGCCATCAAAGGCAGAGATGAAGCTGTGTCTCAGAAGCGTAAACTAGAAGATCGCTTCGGAGAAGGGGCATGGGAGGAAACTGCTGAAGACGTGCGACGCGTTCTTAAGAGAAGAAACCAACTTGTTGAAGGGCTGCTTACCCAACCAAGTCATCCGGAGACCAAGAAGTTGCTGGAGGAGTACCATACTTATGGGAGTGTTTGATCATTTCATGTATTAGCTTGTATGCTTTATTTGCATAGCGCTGACCATCACCAGGATTGTTGGTTGAGGTCATGCCTTCTTATTGTACTCTCAGTGATATTGTACTCTGGGCTTATTGGTTTCTCTGCAGTATATGAGGCTTTCTGTGATTCAGCTCCGATCTTTGTATTGCTAGCACTGTCATTGCACCGGCACCTTCACACTAGAATCGGGGAATGAATTTCCCTAATGCACAGACACACATTGCATTGCATTCATATTCATATTGCATTACAGGTAATCTTTGGATGGTGTCTTATTTCCTGCTCTGTACCAGGTACTTTCCAGGATTGCAGATCAGCACCCGCACCGCTATTCCACTCGCACCAATTGTCGAAGAATCATGGATCAAATGCAGAACGAGATGCAAGATGTGCGCGAGAAGCTAGCTCTCTTTATGCAGACCATGGAAGCTATTGCAAAAGGTCAGGAGAATTTGCAAGCCATGGTGCAGCCTCTGTTGGTCAGAAACGCCGGTCACGGTAACGATGATCATCAGTCTGTGCGAGTCGATACTGTTCATGGAGATGGCACTCCCACGCCAGTGGCTCCACCTGTAGTCAATATACCTGCTGCTAATGTCAACAACGCTACCGCTGCTGGGAACGGTAACGTCGGAGTTGGGAACAAGACTGCTGTCCATAACGTTGGGCTTGGTGATATCAACGTGGGTGATAATATGGGAGGCAACGGCTTTGGCAATGCTGGATTCGGGTTCAACGATCAGGGATTCGATAACGCTGGGAAATATGGTTTCAATGCTCAAGGCTTTGGGCAAGATGGTTATGGTGTGGCCAATCAGGGCTACGGAGGTTTCGGAAATGGAAACGGCGCTGGGTTAATGGCTTTTGGGCCTGCTGGAGGTGTTCAGGGATACGGCAACAGAGGCCGAGGCCCGGTGATGAATCAGATTAGAGTTGGCCGCAATAATGAATATGAGGGGTATGGAGCTGGGAATGGTATGTGGCAAGAAGATCAGCAGGAGGACGCTTTCTCCGGCGGAGGCTTTGAAGGGCCGATGGATAACTCCCAGAAGATCAGAATGCTAGAAGAGCAGATGAGGGGGGTCCTGAACCAAGGTGCTGTGGGCTTGGACATGGCAACAATGGGTCTGGTACCTGGCTTGAGGGTGCCAATCAAATTCAAAGCTCCTACGTTTGATAAGTATAAAGGGGACACATGTCCGAAAGTGCACGTGCGGGCTTATTACAGAAAGATGTATGCATACTCAACTGATGAGAGAATGCTAATGCATTTCTTTCAAGATAGTTTGTCAGGCCCTTCCCTAGAGTGGTACATGGGGTTGGAGCCAACTAATATCAAGACATGGAAGCAATTGGCAGAGGCATTTGTAGCTCACTACAAGTATAACAGCGACTTGGCGCCCAATCGGGTCCAATTGACAGGGCTGTCGCAGAAGAAGGGTGAGAGCTTTAAAGAGTACGCGCAAAGGTGGCGCGATATAGCTGCCAGGGTCCGTCCTCCTTTAGAAGACAAGGAAATGAATGACATGTTTATCGGAACCTTCACAGGCATGTTTTATGACAAGTTGTTTCACACATCTTTGGCCAGCTTCTCAGACTTAATTCTGATGGGAGAAAAGATTGAAAACAACATTAAGCAAGGCAGGTTCCAGGCTGAGGAATCAACTGCATCTGGCAGTAGTAGGAAGGCTTTTGGTGGCGCCGTCAGGGCGAGGCAAGCGCAGTATTCGGAGGCCGAGGCAGGGGACGAAACCAATATCATCAGCCGCAGCAGGTGGCGAGTGTTACTATTCCATATCAACAACAACCGTTTCAGCAGCAGCCAATGCAGCAACAACAGCAACAGCAACAGCAGCAGCAGCCACAGCAGGGGGCACAACAGGCTCAGCGAAGATTCCAGGGTGGTAAACCAAGAAGAGTGTTTGAGAAGCCTCCCTCAACGTACGCTGATTTGTTGCAGACATTGTTGGGTTTGAACCTGGTAGAGAAGAGAACTCTGGCACCTATAACGGGAACTCCTCCGTATGGTTATGATGCAAGCAGGCATTGTGAGTTTCACTCTGGGGCTCCGGGCCACGGTGTAGAGGGTTGCCATGCTTTTAAGCACGTTGTGCAGGATCTTTTGGACAATAAGGCTATCAATTTCGGAACGGCAGGTCCGAATATAGTGCAGAAACCCATGCCTAATCATGGGGCAAACGCCATTCTGACTGAGGAAGGGTTGAATCTGATTATGAATGTCGACGATTTAAAGACGCCGCTGAGCGAGATAAAAAGTAGATTGCTGCAAGGGGGTGTTTATCCAGGATGTGACGAGTATTGCTTAGAATGTTGGATCCTAGCTGGGGGGTGTGATGATTTGAAGAAAGGAATTCAGGCTTTAATTGATGGAGGCACATTGCAGTTTGACCGAGCAGCAACTGAAGAGCCTGCAGGGGCAGTAGCAGATGATCAGAGTGATGTGGCCACTGTAACGATTCCTCGGAAGACAATCACTATTGCAGCACCGGTCCAGCGACCACCGATCACCATAACTAAGGCCGGGCCGATCCCGTACGAGAACACAAAAGCAGTCCCATGGTCATATGGGTTGGAGGTGTATTGTGACGGGATAAAGATTGATGTTAATAAACAGCCAGCCGAGACTGTAGAGAATGTGGTTGGTTCAGGAGGTATGACAAGGAGTGGTAGGATCTTTATATCACCTGAAGTGGAGGCCGAAAGACTAGCGAAAGGAAAGGGGAAGATGGTCGAGAATGTCCCAGTGCAAGCAAGCGAAAAAGCATCAGCATCAAAGGATGTAGAAGAGTTCATGCGCTTAATTCGAAAAAGTGATTATAAGATTGTGGAACATCTGCAACAGACGCCCTCCAAGATATCTATCCTGTCGTTGCTCTTATGTTCTGAAGCTCACAGAAATGCTTTGTTGAAAGTCCTAGATACTTCTTTTGTACCCCAAGACGTCTCCGTGAATCAGCTGGAAGGAATGTTGGCACATGTGAATGCAGGCCACAGCTTGGGCTTTACCGACTTCGATTTGACCCCGAAAGGGAGAGATCATAATATCGCGCTGCACATATCTGTCGAATGTAGAGGATCAGTAATGTCGCATGTATTGGTCGACACCGGATCGTCTTTGAATGTGCTGCCCAAGAAAGCGATGATGAAGCTAGATGTCAGATGAATCCTGTGCACGCCCAGTGAGTTGGTAGTCAGAGCGTTTGATGGCACGCGAAGAACAGTCTTTGGATCGATAACATTGCCTCTACAGGCGGGGCCGGAGGTATTTGCGACCGAATTTTATATCATGGATATACAGCCCGCATATAGCTGCCTGCTCGGAAGACCCTGGATTCATGGGGCTGGGGCAGTCACGTCTACCCTGCATCAGAAGTTGAAATATATGGTCGGAGACAGCGTAGTCACCGTATGCGGAGAAGAAGACATCCTGGTCAGCCATCTGTCGTCCTTTAAATATGTGGAGGTCGACGGAGAGATCTACGAAACACCCTGCCAGGCATTTGAAGGGTTGCGTATGAAGGACAAAGGTCACGGGCCGAGCAAAGTATCGGAGATAGCCGTCTCGTCGTATAAAGAAGCTCAAGCTCTTGTAGAGGCTGGTGAGACCAAGGGCTGGGGTAAAGTGCTGGATATTCCTGTGAAGATGGACCGGTTCGGGCTGGGGTACCAACCGTCGTCGTCAACACCTGCTGTGGGGGCACCCCGTTTCAGAGGGCCAATAACCATCTCTGCCAGTGGAGTATGTCATGAAACCATCAATGCCGCTTCGGAGTCTGACGAAGGAGACAGCGACTATGATATGGATGCCTGGATTCAGCCAAGCACGCCAGGACAGGGACTGTGCAACTGGTCTATTCAGGAGTTTGTTCCTGTGACTCTTAAACAGTAATGCTTTGTTTTATTAATTGTTGAACAATCTGATGTCTTGCCCGGGGCATGATTTGCTTAGGGCTGTGTTGTTATGAACATTGCGTGTTAATCATTAAATAAATGGCGTTTTCTCATGTGCAAATATTTCGATCTCTGTCTTTCTTGTTTTTGTATTTTTTCAATAAAATGGCAACGTGGTTATTCGCTTTATACGCATTTTGAAGCACTTAACCATTCCTTTTGCAGGATAACATCTTCAGATGACATCCTTGAACCACCTATGACTCGTCCCGACTTTGAGCACCCGGTATTTCAGGCCGAAGAAGAGGTTGTCGAAGATAGCGACGTTCCTGAAGAACTGTCTTGGTTGGTGAAACAAGAAGAGCGTGTCATTCTGCCTCATGAAGAGGTCATCGAAATTATCAACTTGGGGTCGGAAGGGGTTGAGAAGAATATTCGCATCGGAGCCGCACTGCAGAGCGATATCAAGCGAAGACTGGTTGAAATGCTCCGAGAGTATAGTGATGTATTCGCTTGGTCGTATGAAGATATGCCAGGGCTCGATACAGATATGGTTGTGCACCGTCTGCCACTGAAAGAAGAATGCTCGCTGGTCAAACAAAAGCTTCGCAGAACTCGACCAGATATGGCAGTGAAGATCAAAGAGGAAGTTCAAAAACAGTGGGACGCTGGTTTCCTGGCTGTGACAAAATATCCCTCATGGGTTGCTAACATTGTACCAGTGCCAAAGAAAGATGGCAAGGTTCGGATGTGCGTGGATTATAGGGATTTGAATAAAGCAAGCCCAAAAGACGATTTTCCACTTCCTCATATAGATGTGCTAGTTGATAATACTGCTCAATACTCTGTATTCTCCTTCATGGATGGCTTTTCAGGCTATAATCAGATTAAAATGGCGCCAGAGGACATGGAGAAGACTACTTTCATAACGCCTTGGGGAACATTTTGCTACAAAGTGATGCCCTTTGGGTTGAAAAATGCTGGGGCAACGTATCAGCGTGCGATGACGACTCTTTTCCATGATATGATGCATAAAGAGATCGAAGTTTATGTTGACGATATGATTGCCAAATCCCAGATGGAGGAAGAGCATCTGGTGAATCTGCTGAAGTTATTTAAAAGGCTTAGGAAGTTCAGGCTGAGACTGAACCCTAACAAATGCACCTTAGGGGTGAGATCGGGTAAGCTGTTGGGGTTTATCGTAAGCGAAAGAGGAATAGAGGTCGATCCTGCTAAAATAAAAGCGATTCAAGAAATGCCGACGCCTAAAACAGAGAAAGAGGTGCGCGGGTTTTTAGGGAGGTTGAACTACATCGCCCGGTTCATATCTCACCTAACGGCCACGTGTGAACCATTATTCAAGTTATTGAAGAAAGATCAAGCTGTAACATGGAACGAAAATTGTCAAAAGGCGTTCGATAAAATAAAGCAGTATTTGCAGGAGCCTCCTATTTTGATACCCCCAGTGGCAGGGAGACCCTTGATCATGTATTTGACAGTTCTTGAGGGAAGCATGGGTTGTGTTCTCGGTCAGCACAACGAGACAGGGAGAAAAGAGCATGCGATCTATTACTTGAGTAAGAAATTTACAGATTGTGAATCTCGATATTCAATGCTTGAGAAAACTTGTTGCGCGCTAGCCTGGGCCGCCAAGCGTTTGAGGCAATACATGCTGAATCATACAACCATGCTCATCTCGAAGATGGATCCTATCAAATATGTATTCGAAAGGCAGGCATTGTCAGGGAGAATTGCCCGTTGGCAGATGGTCTTGACTGAATATGACATCCAATACGTCTCGCAAAAGGCTATAAAGGGGAGTGTGCTGTCTGAGTATCTGGCGGAGCAGCCTATTGAAGATTACCAATCGATGAGGTTTGATTTTCCTGACGAGGATATCATGTACCTAAAGATGAAAGATTGTGAAGAGCCGTTGCTAGACGAAGGGCCAGAGTTGGGTTCCAAATGGAAGATGATATTTGACAGAGCTGTGAATGCTTACGGTAGTGGAATAGGGGCAATCATCACTACGCCACACGGGTCGCACATCCCGTTTACTGCCCGATTGACCTTTACAGTTACCAACAATGAGGCCGAATACGAAGCTTGTATAATGGGGCTTGAAGAAGCCATTGATTTGCGAATCAAGAATTTAAACGTATACGGAGACTCAGCTCTGGTGGTGAATCAGATAAAAGGGGAATGGGAGACACGTCAGCCCAATTTGATACATTACATGAATTATGCGAGGAGATTGTTGCCTTTCTTTGACAAGGTTGAGTTGCATCATGTGTCGCAGGCAGAGAATCAAATGGCTGACGCCCTCGCCACGTTGTCTTCCATGTACAAAATCAACTTCTGGAACGAGGCTCCCCGAATCATTATCTCTCGGCTTGACAGACCAGCTTTCGTATTTGCTATTGATGAAGCATCCGACGACAAACCGTGGTATTTTGATATCCTTAATTTTTTGAAGAATAAAGAGTATTCGGCTGGGGCATCCAGTCAAGATCAGAAGACTCTCAGGAGATTAGCGGGTAATTTCTATTTGAATCCGGATGGCGTCTTATACAGAAGAAACCACGACTTGGTGCTGTTGCGTTGCATAGATGAAAAAGAGGCAAAGTTGCTCATGGAGGAAATACACGAAGGTACCTTTGGTACGCATGCTGGTGGGCATGCTATGACGAGAAAGCTGCTACGGGCAGGTTATTTTTGGCTGACTATGGAGACTGACTATTTCAAGTTTGCGAGGAAGTGCCACAAGTGCCAAATCTATGCTGATAAGATCCATGTGCCTCCGAGTCCTCTGAATGTGATGTCATCGCCATGGCCATTCTCGATGTGGGGAATCGATATGATTGGAAAGATCGAGCCGACAGCTTCTAACGGGCATCGGTTCATCCTAGTAGCAATCGATTATTTCACCAAGTGGGTGGAAGCGGCGTCCTACGCAAATGTAACGAAGCAAGTGGTGGCCAGATTCATCAAGAGAGATATCATTTGCCGATATGGGATTCCCGAGCGGATAATCACGGATAACGGTTCAAACTTGAATAACAAAATGATGAAGGAGCTCTGTCAGAATTTCAAGATCGAACATCACAACTCCTCCCCTTACCGACCCAAGATGAATGGCGCTGTCGAGGCGGCCAATAAGAATATCAAGAAGATCGTTCAGAAAATGGTGGTGACCTATAAGGATTGGCATGAGATGCTACCTTTCGCTTTGCACGGTTATCGTACGATGGTACGCACATCAACCGGGGCAACCCCGTTCTCGTTAGTATACGGAATGGAGGCGGTATTACCACTGGAAGTTGAGATCCCTTCTCTGAGGGTATTGCGAGACGTTCAGCTAGACGAGGCAGAATGGGTAAAAGACAGGTTGAACCAACTAAGTTTGATGGACGAGAAGAGGCTAGCTTCTCTAGCATATGGTCGTTTGTACCAGAGCCGAATGAAGAAAGCATATGATAAGAAGATACATCTGCGAAGCTTTCAGACGGGCGACCTTGTGTTGAAAAGGATTCTCCCGCCGCAGGCAGATCACAGGGGCAAGTGGACCCCAATTACGAAGGGCCATATGTTGTCAGAAAAGTCTTTTCAGGAGGGGCGTTATTGTTGTCCACTATGGACGGTGAAGACTTTACGTCGCCTGCGAATTCGGACGCAGTTAAAAAATACTTTGCTTAAAATTGACCCGCTGGACAAAAAAAGAGAGTCCAGGCAAAAATGGGGCATCCTGGCGAACCAAAAACAGAATGAACGGTTCGGGCAAAAGTTAGGGATAAATTGAGAAAAATGTACACCCGCGAAGTTGAAAACCTACACTGGGCGGCTTCGGCAAAAAGGGGTATCCCGGTGAACTGAAAACCCGTAAAGGGCGGTTCACGCAAAAGTTAGGGATTTAAAAAGCAAATGACTGCGGTCCGAATTTGATATTACAGTGGGCATCAGCGCGGGAGAATACACTCGAGGAGTCGATTATCGGATACAATCCCTTCGGAAGTGTGAATACCAAGAAAAGCATTAGAGTCGGGCGAGTCATAGGAGGATCAGTTTGTGGTGTTCATCTGCATCCCGTTGCCGACATGTGTACAAATTTAATTTGTCAATATATTTATGCTTCTTGTGCATATTTGTATATCTGCTTTACGTAGCTTCCTCTTTTCAGGAGTTACATCCCGTGTACAAAAAAAATTCCGCCCATTCAGGGGCCCAATCAATAAAAATTGTTATTCAGTACTTGATGCTGGTTCTTTACTATTTTGTGCATGATAAAGCGCCTGAGTTTACTGAAACTAGCACGTGTATAACATCACTGGCCCTTGCCAACAATTGCTAAAGCTTTGAGTTAACTGAAAATAACGTTACTAACCTGAATCGATTTGGTTGTATAGGCTTGTCTTGTCTTGTTTGTGTTGTTGCAGGTTTCATAGCCGTACGAGGAAGACGATCAAAAGATTGCAGTAACAAAAGACTTGATCCCCACGCAGGTCATGCATGTGCTTCCTGAAGAAGGATCGAATTCCCCAGCTGGTCGTAGCTTATCCAAAGGACATGCTCCAGCAAAGTCATTTATCCTCAGCAGAGTTTGGCGATTCCTAGATCGAAGGCTGTATTCAGACAGTGCATCTCAAGCAGAATGGTTTAGCCGCAAAAGATTAGTGTTTGTGAGCTGTATTCAGACAGTTTACCTTTCTCTGCAGGGTCATTTACTCTCTCCCAGCGGAGTCAGTTGATTTTCCATAAGAGAACCGTTCGTCCCCAGCAGAGTTCTCTTTCCAGCAAGTATTTTCATTCCTCCCAGTGGAACTCGAAGATTAAGGCTCTCCCGGGCAGAGTCGGTGTGGCGCATTGGCATTTATTTTGTCAAAATACCGTGTGATATCCGTTCACTTTCCAGCAGAAGTCCAATCATACCAGGCGCCTCTGCCATTCTTCAGCAGAGATATATTTCCCAGCAGGGTGTTCCTTCAATGAGGTGATTGGTATTAAGTTCCCAACTTCCCAGCTGAGTCGACTTCACTCTTCCAGCATTTATTTTGCTGGAATAATTCTGTAGCATCTGGCTATCCCCGGCGAAGTTGGCATTGTTTTTGCTGAAGCAGTTTCTGTACCCAGCAGTTCGAGTCTGCATTGGCATCGGCATATAGTGTCATACTTGCACCCACCAAATGAAAAAAGCGTAGCATTTCCATGTCAAATGGAACATGGCATCATTGACAAACGCATGCATTGTGAAACATAAACCAGGTTGGCTAACCTTTTGCTTCAAGTATTATTTCTCTTGCAGGTAGAGAGAGCCCTCGCTCAGGTGAATCAATAAACATTTGAAGTCTCGGCATGAGACATTCAACGAAGTGTCAGCCTTGGCACTACTCTCCACAGAGCCAGCAGGATAAGTTTCTCTTTGTCCCCAAGCAGAGTTACTTATTTCCCCGCCAGGGTTTCCTGTTGAAGTTTCTCTAGTCCGACCGGCGGATTGTTTCCTTCAAAGTTGTTGTTACGTCAGCATTAAAAGGTTTCATGAACCAGAATTGCAGAGGCTATCGCCGGTTATTAGAGCAGGCCCCCAGTAGTTTGGTTTTCAAATATCCCCAGCAGAGTCCGCTTCAAAGTCGCTATCACGCTAGTGCTAAGAAGTTTGTGGGTTGGGATCGATGGAGCAATAAGTCCTGACGTGGACAATTTATTCTGATATTGACGGGATTTCTTCGTGCTGGAGAAGTGGGTGTCCTAACGTGGACAGTGTTATTTCCTGGGCTGATAGGAGGTGCTAGTCCTAACGTGGACGGGTTCGATTTCACAGAATTGATGGAATGTGGAGGCCTGACATGGACATTTCCTCAAGTTGACGATATGTGTTAGTCCTAACATGGACAGATTCGAGTTCTCGGTATTGATTGAGTGTGGAGTCCTGACGTGGACAAGATTGGTTACTCTTCATGTTGGTGTCCTGACGTGGGCAATTTATTTCCAGCAGATATCTTTCTTCGTAATGGTGAAAGGTGCGTCCTGACGTGGACAAGTTTGTAGTTCTTTGTGATGGCAAGACGCAAGAGTCCTGACGTGGACGAATTTATCCTTCTTCGTGTTGTTGGCAAAGTATGAGTCCTGACGTGGACAAAGTCTTATTTCCCCAGCAAGTCGAAGACGCGCAAGTCCTGACGTGGACAGGTTCTAATTCTTCAGCAAGTCAACATGTGAGTCCTTACGCGGACAAATCGAAAGAAAATGTGCTTCCTTACGTGGAAAAGAAGTTGATTCCTAACGTGGAAAGATTGTATTCCTTACGTGGAAAGATTGGAGTCCTTACGTGGACAAATCGAAAGATGGAGATTCCTTGCGTGGAAAGATATGATTCCTTACGTGGAAAAAGATAGATTCCTTACGTGGAAAGATGTATTCCTTACGTGGAAAGTTTAGTCCTGACGTGGACAGATTTAAAAGAGAAGTTGGTTTCCTTACGTGGAAAGAGGTGATTCCTTACGTGGAAAGATTGAGTCCTTACGTGGACATATCAGATTTATTCCTTACGTGGAAAAATAGCATTCCTGACGTGGAAAGATTGATTCCTTACGTGGAAAGATTGAGTCCTTACGTGGACATATCAAGATGGGAGTCCTTACGTGGACAAACCAAGACAATAGATGGTTTCCTTACGTGGAAAGATGGTATTCCTTACGTGGAAAGAGACTTGTATTCCTGACGTGGAAAGAAAGAGTGTGTTCCTGACGTGGAAGGAGTTTAGTCCTGACGTGTACAGATGCAGAAGAGATGATTCCTTACGTGGACAGTGTTATTCCTAACGTGGAACGGTTATTCCTTACGTGGAAGGGTGAGTCCTAACGTGGACGATGTTATTCCTAACGTGGACGGTGTTATTCCTAACGGGGAAGAGTTTATTCCTAACGTGGACGATTTATTTCTGACGAGAAGGCAGACGAGCCATCCCCAGCAAAGTTGTTGAAGTTTTCCGAATTGACGAAGCAGGCGTCCTGACGTGGACAATGTTCTATCTCCACGATGATAAAGTCTTTTTCAGGCCGATAAAAATAATCCCCGCACGGGATCAGTTGGTTGCCGTAACAGTCAAATTCAGTCGATGAATGTCGTTACCCAAGTGTCGCTACTGCGAAAATCGGCGCCGGCTGAACAGAAGAGTCGCCACCGTGCGTTATTTATCCCACGGGAGGGAAAGGAAACGCTCAGAGTAAACCTCGCACAACACGGGAAAGGTATGGTCGTCGCAACCAAAACCTGGATTCGGGAGTCGGTTACGCAAGGGGAAGGTATTAGCACCCCTCACGTCCGTCGTACTCGACGGGATCCACGCTTGTTTTCGGGTATGGATTGTTATTCTATCTACTCTAAAGGTCAAGGGTTAAAAGAAAAGAAAATAGAAATGACTCGGCAAAGTATCGCACTTTATGCCTACGTATTCCCGTCTGGAACGAGAAATCAGAGTCAACGTAGTTCGCCTACCTACGGGAAAGGAGGGGAAGGTTGCTCGCTAGGATATCGCATCCTATGCCTACGTACTTCCACACGGCATGGAAGATCAGAGCAAACGTAGTTCGGGCCACGTACGACACAAGTCTGTCCTTGATTGATTTTATTCCTTCTGAAAAAGGTTTTTCTGATTAACAGTCCAAGAGGACAAAAATGACGTCTTGATGAGTTCACATTCTTTTACGAAAGAAGTGTCTTTTATTGGGTTTGAAATCTTTATGTGTTTTTCTGTTTGTTTTGAGAAAGAAAGAGACAGAACTCTAACCTACGGTTGCGAAGGGAAACAAACTAACCTAATGTTATCATGCATGGGTTAAGACCTAGTGTCTATCATGCTCCTCTCTTGCACAGAGAGAAACAGAGATCCTACGGGATAGGCAGAAACAGAAACAATATCAGATATATACAGTAAAACAGTAAAATGCATGGATGCAACAGCACAAGCGAGGCAAGGGAGTCCCACTCAACCTCGAACCTAGAAAACAATAGGCGAAAGTGAACAGGCTTCACTTTCAACCCAACAGGGTGAACAGCAAACAATACAGTTCAGAAAACCAATCAATACATCAAGAAATGAAATACAGCAAAAATAAACAGCATCAGCAGCTCTGAATTAACAACTGGCTTCAAGCAATCTCCAATCAGCTGCAGGCTTCAACAAGCATCAATCTCCATCTTCATGACCTTCAGGTAAGGGCTTTGATCATCAGTCTTCCATCTGCAATGGCTTTTCTTCATGCTCAAACCTCCAGGATGAGGGATCAGTCACAAGAGTGAATTGGGTGTTAAGCAATCAGTTGACTACCAAAGGTGGTGAACAGACTGCTTCTAACACAAGAGACATTTTCTCTCAAGAGTTCCATCTCATAGACACTATCACCAAGCCTTCCAAAGGAAGGGGGTGAGTGTCTTAGAGAGACTCTGAATCACAGAGAAGAATGGATGCAGACAAGGCAATCCATGTTTGAGAAACAAGCTTTCTAATCTAGAGCTCTACCTAGCTCCTAAACCCTAGTCTCCTCAGCATCTGCTAGCAAGAAACTTCTCCCCAACTCTGACAGTTGATCTCCAATCCTTGAATCTCCAATGGCTTCATCTTCACAAATCTTCAGCTTCCCCAGGGCCCCAGACAAACCCAATACCCATACAAACAAGCAACAATCCCCAGAGGGCACACCACACCAGACAACAGATATACAGACAGTAATAATAGCAGTAGGGGAATCCTAATTTTTCTAAGGGATCTAATAGCTACCCATAGCCCATATAGTCCCATAACTAATCTATTTAAACCCTAAGTCCTAAGGGAAATGAAATCAAACTCCTAAGTTGTCACCTAAAACCCTAGTTTTGCTCATGATATTCAAGCATTTATTAATCATCCAAAATTAACTTCTAAAAATGGAAACTAAAATATTTCTACAAGCTGAATATCTTATCTAAACAATATGAAAAGAATGATCAAAAAATATTAAGGCATGTGAGAGAACAAAAATCATAAAAATAATGCATGAAATGAACCTATTTAATATGACATTTATTTAGAAAATATGTAAAAAATATGAAATAAAACTAAAAATGAAATTTTATTTTCCTATAATATTCTAGACATTTTAATGAAAATATGGTAAAAAGAATGGATTAAAATGCATTTTTTATGAATTATTTATGAATTAATGAAAATGGTAAAAATTAAAATGAATTAAAACAAATAAACCAAATAAAATGAGGGAGGGGGGTCAGAATATCAATCACGCCCAGTTCAAATCCATTGGGCCAGCAAACAGGGGGGTGTTGGTAGCGTTTTAGACAAGGCCCAGAATTACACTCAGAATCAATGAAATCATAGAACGCGCTGGGGGTAAGAATAGTAGCAGAAACACGTTAGAAAATGGTTTTGGGCCTAACTCGGGGGTGGGGATAACAAAATCATCTTAGGCCCGCCCGTTTCAATTAATGAAACGGTGCGTTTTGGCCAGGCTTCCATTCCCTCCAAATGCTCAGATTAAATGCCAGCCACACGATGGCTCAACGAGTCAAAAGTCCAACACAACATGAAGGGCTATGATTATTTCTTCTTCCTCCATTCAACTGAACCTAGGGTTTCTGCCATGCGAGCTCATGCACGAGCTACATTCCACCTCTCTGTTCTCCATCTCCAAGCCACGAATCAACATGCCATAAACATGAAATTTACTCAGGACCTCCCCCTCTACAATCCTAGGGCATCAGTTTTCTTTGAAATTCATCACAACAACAAATCCGATTGAGTCAACATCTGGCCTTCATGAAATCACACTGATATGCATCAACACGATTCTTCCCCAAACTTAGCCTAAACTGAACTACAACTAATGGAGATTAATTTGATCAATCAAGCTACAATTATAACGCATTAATCCAAGAGATTCGAACACTAACAGTTTGTGGCACCTGTCACTAACCATCACCAATCCTTTCCAAAATCATCTAACTTAATCTCCTAACCACCTAGATCAAGTCTACACTAACAAAATCATGCCTAACTAACTGGATCAAGCAGTTTGAATGAAAACTTACCTTGTGCGAAATCTTGCAAACAGCTATGGAGATTGATGATTTGAGGCTTCTAAGATTTGGATCTTGATTCACCAATTCAGTACTCAATTCTGTATGCACAATTTTGGAGGTTCCTTGCTTGAATCATGCAATTCACTTGAACTTGTGATTTTGATGTTGATGAAAGAAGCACTCGAAAATGGATGAGAACTACCAAAACCTTGCTTCAATTATGATCTAAGATGATGATGGAGTAAAATTGAATTGATCTTGATGAAGATTGATGAAGAATTTGAGAGATTTGGAATGAAACTTTTATGAAAAAAGTATGAGAAATTTGTGAAATTTTTGGTGCAAATGAAGCCAACCCTTGCCAAATTCTCCTTTCATGCATATATAGACCCCAATGGTACATTCTAGATCCATCTTGCACATTCCCTTGTTTTCAAACTTTGGCTCATTTTGATTATGTTTCTTAAAAGACAAGCAACCATGGATAACTTCATTTTTTCCTTCTAAACTCAAAAAAGTGTGTGAACCATTGTTCTTAGAATTGTTTTTCCATTCAAAATCATATATTGGAAGTCTCCATTTGGACTTGTAAATCTCCCAAACCATTTTTCAATTTGAAATTATTCACTTTATAAGCCTTTTTAGTTCATATTTTGACCAATTATGCAACACCATGCTATGAGCTTCTCCAATAACTTGTGACCTTCTTTCTAGACTTAAAATCCCATTTGGAGCAAGTTTGATGTTGTAAGTTTTTCCATTTGAGGCCTCCTTGTATGAGTTTTGGGTATAGGTTAAAATGACCTGTAATTCACAAATGCCCAAAATACCCTTTGCTTGTCAAGACCATAAGTTGAGTTCTCCACATCATATGAAGGCATTCCATACCATTCTAGAAAGCTAAGACAATGAGGAACAATTCTTATGTTGACCAAAAATTCATTTGAAATCTCCTTGTGGGGCAAAACTAGCTTGGAAGTCAAGTCACTTTCACAGACAAAAATTCAGATACCCCAGATGACCTGTAACTTGTAAGGACCATAACTTGAGTTCTATAAATCTCCTTGAGGTCTTCCACCACTCAAATTAAAGGTCTTGAGATCCTCTACAAGTTTCATGTTGGCCAAGAAGCCATTTGAAGCTAGCATTTTGACTTATCTTGCTTGGAAATTTGACCTAAACTAGGGGATTTTACAGAGAAACCCTAATTTAGTAACTCCTCTTCTCCTTGATTTCTCTTGAATTCTCCTTGTCATATCTCCATATCATTCTTCATATGTCAAATGTTGATCCCCACATCTCTCCAATAGCCTTGAATGCTCTTTTAAACCAGTCAATTGACCTAGGGTTGACCTAGGGTTGACCCAGATGAAACCCTAGTTGACTGTCTTCAGCTGTAGCTCTTGTGCTTTCATCAATGACTTGTTTTCTTCTCCAAATGACTTTATAAGTCTCTCAAGATGTCTAGATGCTCTCCATGTCTCCACTTCACAGCTCACAACCCTCTTGTTGATCCTCAGATACCCTCAGCTAGGAGATGGACTCAAAGCTTGATCTGCTGAACTCTTTGCTTTCAAATTCTTTCCTGATGACTTGAGTAGGATGGAATTAGGATAATAACCTCTTGCTAGGCCTCTAGAGATGAAAATAATGATTGGTCCCCTGTTGAATGACTTGCTATGCTTGTGCTATGCAGATGGTTAGTCTATGTACATGACTCTATATGCAAATGCTAATGATAATGAAACATAAATCCAAGGAATAAGGTTGAGCAAATTTTAGGGTGCAACAGCTGCCCCTATTCAAGCGACTTGGACCCGATTGGATGAAGAGCCCGGAGCCTTCAGACATTCGCGGTACGAGACGGTTGAATACTAGTGAAACCAGAAATTTGCCAACCGCAGAAATAAACTGCGCTCCTGCTCGAGGAATGACGTTCGTCAGCTGAATCTGACTGTTATAGTAACCCACTGATCTCGTGCGACCGTGCTGGGGATTGTCTTCATCGTTCTGAAGAGGATTTTGTCATACCAGACTGCTTGCTTGTCCACGTGAGGACTCTGTCTGTCGTCGATACGAAGAAATCTCACCTAGAATTGGTCCACGTTAGGACTACACTTGCTGTTAACCCAGAAAAATCTCGGCAACTCCGCTGGGGATACTTCGTCTGCATTTCCGTAAACTGAATCGTCCACGTTAGGAAAACTCTTCCACGTTAGAAGTAACCGTTCCACGTTAGGAATAACATCTATCCACGTTAGGAATCACTTCTTCTATATCTGTCCACGTCAGGACTAACCCTTTCATCTTTCCCCGTCAGGAAGCAATCTTCTTTCCGCGTTAGGAAACTATATCAATCTGTCCACGTAAGGACTCCAATGCCATTTGACATGTCCGCGTCAGGACTCCGATCTTTCCACGTAAGGAATACAACTATGGTTCTGCACCTGTCCACGTCAGGACTCCACTTTTCTCGAATCTGTCCACGTAAGGACTAACTTCCTTCTTCCACGTTAGGAATATCTTCTTCTTTCCACGTTAGGAATCAATCTATCTTCCCCGTAAGGAATAAACTTCTTCTTCCACGTTAGGAATACCTTCTCTTTCTCGATTTGTCCGCGTCAGGACTCATTCTTCCACGTAAGGAAACCATCTTTTTCCACGTAAGGAATCATCTTAATCTGTCCACGTAAGGACTCTGCTCTTTCCCCGTCAGGAATACCGTCATTTCCACGTAAGGAAATTATCTTTTGATACGTCCGCGTAAGGACTACCTCTTTTCCGCGTTAGGAATCTCCGTCTTTCCACGTTAGGAATCACTTCTGTTGATATGTCCGCGTAAGGACTACATCTTTCCACGTTAGGAATAATAATCTCTTTGATCTGTCCGCGTTAGGACACTGATCTCGTCTTGATTCGTCCACGTTAGGACTCAGGCATCTTCGGCCTGCTGAGGAAATAAGACTTGTCCACGTAAGGACTCACACCCTCGACCCCCTGGGGAAATAACTTGTCCACGCTAGGACTCACGCGTCTTCGACTTGTTGGGGAAATAACTTGTCCACGCTAGGACGCCCACTTCTGAAGAAATCCCGTCATTCTAGGAGTAAATGGTCCACGTCAGGACTTAGTTCTTCAATGATCCTCACCCACAAACTTCTTAGCACTGACGTGACAGCGACTTCGAGATGAACTCTACTGGGGATGTCTGAAAACCAACTATCGGACGCCTGCTCTGATAACCGGCGGTGGCCTCTGAAATTCTGATTCATGCGACCCGTTGATGACAAACAAACTCTGCTTGGGGATAAGGAGATACTTATCCTGGCCACTCTGGCTGGGGAAAATAAGAGACATTTGCATAAATGACTCTGCTGGAGACAAAGAGAGTTTTACCATGATAACTCTGTGGGGAATACCGCCGAAACTGACATTATCATTGAATATCTCCTGCCGAGATCTGGACTGTTTGATAATTTATTTGAGCAAAAGCTCTCTCCACCTGAACTGCTGGAGTACAGAAACTGCTTTAGCCAAATAAATGCTGGAAGGATAACGCCGACTCGCCGGGGATAGCCTGGCTACAAAATTATTCCGGCAAAATAAATGCTGGAAGAGTGAAGTCGACCCTGCTGGGAAATTGGGAACTTAAACCAAACACCTTGTTGAAGTAGCATCTTGCTGGGGAATATAACTCTGCTGAGGAATAGCAGATGCGCACAGCACGATCGGACTTTCTGCTGGAACGTGAACCGATATCACCAGTATCTCTGACAAAATAAATGACAGGAACCGCCATCAACTCTGCTGGGGAGAGTCTTGATCTTCGAATTCCACTGGAAGGAAAGAACATTTGCTGAAAGAACTCCGCTGGAGAGTGGATGATTCTCTAAGGGAAAATTAACTGACTCCACTGGGGAAGAGTGCCTGACCCTGCGGGGAACGATGAGCCTGTCTGAATACAGCCTTACGATCTCGGCATCACCCAACTCTGCTGAGGACGAGTAACTTCTTTGGAGCACGTCCTTTGGATAAGCTACGGCTAGCTGGGGAATTCTATCCTTCTTCAGGAAGAACATGCATGACCTGCGTGGGGGTCATCGCAATCTTTTGATCACCTTCCTCGTACGGTTATGAAACCTGCAACAACACAAACAAGACACGACAAGCCTGTGCCATCGAATCAATTCAGGTTAGTGACGTTACACTCAGTTACTTCAAAGCTTTAACAATTGTTGGCAAGGGCCAGCGATGTTATACTCATGCTAGTTTCATCAAACTTAGGCGTTTTATCATGCGCAAAACAGTAAAGAACAGGCATCAAGTACTGAATAACACATTTTCATTGATTGGGCCCCTGAATGGGCGGAGTTTTTGTACACGGGATGTAACTCCTGAGAAGAGGAAGCTACGCAAAGCAAATACATAAGTATGCAAGTATTCACAAGAAGCATAAATATTGACAAATTAAATTTTGTACACATGTCGGCAACTGGATGCAGATGAACACCACGAACTGATCCTCCCATGACTCGTCCGACTCTAATGCTTTCCCGGTATCCCGACTTCTGAAGAGGTTGTACCCGATAACTGACTCCTCAAATATATTCTCCCGCATTGATGCTCATTGAATTCAAATTCGGACCGCAGTCATTTGCTTTTCTCATCCCTAACTTTTGCGTGAACCGCCCTTTACGGGTTTTCAGTTCACCGGGATACCCCTTTTTGCCGAAGCCGCCCAGTGTAGGTTTTCAACTTCGCGGGTGTACATTTTTTCAATTTTATCCCTAACTTTTGCCCGAACCTTTCATTCTGTTTTTGGTTCGCCAGGATGCCCCATTTTTGCCTGGACTCTCTTTTTTCTGTCCAGCGGGTCTATTTTAAGCAAAGTATTTTTTAACTGCGTCCGAATTCACAGGTGACGCAAAGTCTTCCCCGTCCATGGTGGACAACAATAAAGCTCCTCCTGAAAAGACCTTACTGACAACGTATGGCCCTTCGTAGTTGGGGGTCCACTTGCCCCTGTGATCTGCCTGCGGCGGGAGAATCCTTTTCAGCACAAGGTCGCCCGTCTGAAAGCTTCGCGGAAGTATCTTCTTGTCGTACGCTTTCTTCATTCGTCTTTGATATAAACGACCGTATGCCAGAGAAGCTAGCCTCTTCTCATCCATCAAACTCAGTTGGTTCAATCTATTCGTTACCCATTCTGCCTCGTCCAGCTGAACGTCTCGCAATACCCTCAGAGAAGGGATCTCAACTTCTAATGGTAATACCGCTTCCATTCCGTATACCAACGAGAACGGAGTTGCCCCGGTTGATGTGCGTACCGTCGTACGATAACCGTGCAAAGCGAAAGGTAGCATCTCGTGCCAATCTTTATAAGTCACCACCATTTTCTGGACGATCTTCTTGATATTCTTATTGGCCGCTTCGACAGCGCCATTCATCTTGGGTCGGTAAGGGGAGGAGTTGTGATGTTCGATCTTGAAATTCTGACAGAGCTCCTTCATCATTTTGTTGTTCAGGTTAGAACCATTATCTGTGATTATCCGCTCGGAAATTCCGTATCGGCAAATGATATCTCTCTTGATGAATCTAGCCACCACTTGCTTCGTTACATTTGCGTAAGACGCTGCTTCCACCCACTTGGTGAAATAATCGATTGCTACGAGGATGAACCGATGCCCATTAGAAGCCGTCGGCTCGATCTTTCCGATCATATC
>OZ012737.1:8237117-8286164 GCA_963859935.3 Lathyrus sativus
AAAATGTCAAAATTAGTTTTTCAATTTTTAAAAAACGAATTTGAAAAAACTTTTAATATTTTTAAAAACATTTTTATAAAAATCATTTTAAAAATACGAAAAAAATCTATTAGTTTAAAGCTAAAACAAACCGGTCTCAAATTAAAAAAAAAAACACAATTTATAACTAAAATAAATTCTGAATTAAATGATTATGAAATAAATAAATAAACAAAATATTAAGAGAGATTAATTAGTTATTTTGAGTTAGTTCTTTTTGTGAGGAGGTTTGTTAGTTTTTTCCGTACCAAAGCCAATTTGGAATTAATATTATCTTTTAAAGATTTGACTACTTAAATATTGTTATAAGTTAATGTGCAAGCGGAGCTCGTATTGCTTATAATTTCTTAAAATAAATAAATAAACAAAATATGAACGAGAGATAAATTAACTATTTTGAGTCCGTTCTTTAAAGGAGGTTTGTTAGTTTTTTTCGTACCAAAAGCCGATTTGGATTTAATATTATATTTTAAGGAGGTTTGTTACTTATAAGTTATATATAAAGACTTCACTACTTCTATTGATACAAGTTAATGTGCACGGAACTCATATTGCTGCTACACCTACGGTCTTTTCAATGAATTTGCATGATAAGCTCCAAAGATATAATATCTCCATTGAAAATCTACCTGAACACATTCTTCTCCATATTCTTTCGTTAATGCCTACTAAAGATGTTGTCGCAACTTCCATATTATCCAAAAGATGGAAGTACTTGTGGATGGATTTATTTGCATTTAACTTTGTAATTTATCGGCCAATCTACAACCACGGAATTTGCAATCCAGCAAATCATCTCTTAGATCTTGTTGATAGATTACTTCAGAGATCTAATAGTCGTGCAATTAATCTCAGCATTGCAATGCGTGGTAACGGAATTACAGTTGATTCAGTCAAGCTTCATTGTTTTTTATCTGATGCAAAGATGCACAAAGTTGAAGAACTCAATATTTCTCTAAATTTAAAGTCTAATATGTTTATATTACCACAAAGTTTCTCAACTTGTGCGTCATTGAAAATTTTACATTTACAACTCGAGTGTGTTCTAATAGTTCTGAGTTGTGTTCGTTTTTCGAATTTAAAGACGTTAAATATATCATACGTTATATTTTTAAATGATGATTCTCTTCAAAAACTTCTCTCTGGTTGCGTTGCCCTCCAAGAATTAATCATGTGTGGTTGTGGTTGGAGTAACATAAAGCATATCAATATTGCAATGCCAACATTAAGGAAATTATGCATGGAATTCAACTATCCAAGTGATGATGACCTATTCGATTCTAAAATTGAGATTGATGCGGTGAATCTTTTATCTTTCACATGCTTAGGCTTTTTAACAGTTGAAGTGTCCCTTGCTAACCTAGCCTCTATAGTTGATGCATATATTGATCTTCAGATTTACTTTCCATTAAATCAACATATTGCTGCTCATGAAATTAAACTATTGACTGGACTTCATCAGGTCAAGTCTCTCCGGCTATCAAATGATACTCTTGAGGTGTGTATCATCTTCACGGATTTGAAGTTACATATAATGTCAATTATCAATGTTTCCTTTGACTAAATGTTTCTTATATTTATTGTATGTTTTCTTTTTATCATCTAACACTGAATTTGTTTTTTGTATTTTTTGTAGTGTCTTTCCTTTGCAGAAGATGATTTCTCTTTCCTTCCTTTATACTATGGTTTGAAACGTCTTGATGTGAATTTTGGAACTGTTGCTGATTATACAAATGCATTTCTAATGGATTTTCTCAAAAAGACTCCAAAACTTGAAGCACTTGAGATTCCTAATGTACGTTTAAATATCATGTTTCAATACTTACATTTTTCGTGTGTTTTAAGGTAGGTTAGAAGTATTATTATTGCTCATTGACATGTTGATTGATCTTTTATTCAGGGATTTGATCCAATCATTTGCATGAATGGTGAATACTGGATAATCAATTCAGTGCCTTTGTGTTTCAAAACTTGTCTCAAATTATTTTCCTTTTCTAATTTTGATGGAGATGAAGCTGAAATCCAATTCCTGAAGTTTTTATTAAAAAATGCCCCAAATTTAAAAATCATTCCTATATACGATTCAAACAATATATTGGCTGATTTGAAGAAGCAGACTGATATTTGCAATCGATTGAAATCTATGGGTCTGAAAAATTGAACATAACGTGAATTCCTGAGAGATATGTGCATCACTCTTGCCTTTTTTTTGTGACTGTCGTTTTAGTTTTCGGTTGTTTGGCATAGTAAGGTATTCCTTGTACTTTTTTCTATTGTTTTGTAGTTTTGTTGGACTATTTTAGTTATTTTGCTCATTTGTTTTTTAGTGAATAATTAAATGTGATGTATAATAATATTTTGGTTTAAAATAATATTGTAGTTATATAATTCTATATTAAAATAATAATTAAAATTGAATAATCAAAATGTGGTGTATAATAATGTTTTGTTTTAAATTTTATTAATAGATAAATTATCATAATGAATATATAATATATTATTACATGTATTATAGATCAAATTAACTGTAATTATCTATCTATCTACTTCTTAAAATCTTAAAAGGTAAATGTCTAATAGAGTGGCTTGTAGCACGTTGGTGTATTTGATGAGTTAGAAATTAAGCTATGTTTAATGATGATTTTGTGATTCGGAGACGATTGTCTTGAATTTTTTTTTTTATGGATTTTGATTTTAACCAAAGATAATTTAAATTGTAATTTTTATTATTGGTATAAACAACTTCTACCATTCATGTAATTGTTATCGTTGTCAATGTTTGATGATTCTTGTATTTATGGATTCAGATATTAGATATCTCTAATATCGGGTATTGTGAATATACTCTGGCTTATAAAAAATATGTTTAAATTCAATCTTCATCACTCAAAGTTAAAGTAGGATTGGTTTTATCAATATAAAATTTTAAAAGTTTAATTGTCTCAAACACAATATACACTTTAAAAAAATTAATCCAACATTTAAGAACTGTTTAAGTTTTGAGTTTAAACTTTTAAAATACTATAGGAAATAATAAAATTTAAGAGAATATATAATATATGAGGAAAAATATTATTATCGAGTAGAGAGTGATATAAAGGGGAGCGTGACACATGAAATAATAGAATTTCTATTAATAGAAGAAGAAAAAAGAATCTCTAAAGTAAGTTAACTCTTGACAAATTTTATTTTTAAATGATTGTATCGAGAGACAAATTTTGTTTAGGAACTGGTTTGGCATTGAGATTCTATTGGTGGAGAATCAATTCACTTGGAGTTTTTTTGAAACAGTTTATGGAGACAAATATTATGATATATATATATTTCTGTCTCATATTCACTCGTGTGCCCGTCTGTGCGCTTTTTTATTGCACACTTATAAATATAAATGATATATTTTTATTTAATATTAATTTTACATAAACATTATGTGGGAAGTTATTAGTAGGAAGTTATTGTGTAAGTTATATATTTTAAAATAAGGGTAAATTTGGTATAAAAAAATCTACACCGAAAACCAAGTATTGCCTTTATATACGCTCTAATTGAAACATTTTCAATTTTGAATAAGGAAAGTCTTATATTATATGCTCTAAACTATAAAACCATCATGAATGGGTTCTTATGAGCAACATAAAGCTTTTAAGTTTCTACGTTTTTGTTATTTGTCTGGTTATATCAATCTCTCCTATTATCTCAAGAGAATTTACT
Organism: Lathyrus sativus; assembly: GCA_963859935.3. Classification (NCBI taxonomy): domain Eukaryota; kingdom Viridiplantae; phylum Streptophyta; class Magnoliopsida; order Fabales; family Fabaceae; genus Lathyrus; species Lathyrus sativus. The sequence continues at coordinate 8,240,868 of OZ012737.1, forward strand.
CTCCTCCTAGTCTTGAAAGCTTGAAATGAGAGAATCCAAAAGAGAAGAAATTTTCACAAACACTTTCGAAGGACACAAACTGTTTCAAGATTCCAACTAAACATGGAGACGGCCATATCAATCTTGGGTCCTCTTCTTTAACTAAAAGCCTTCTACACTGCTCAGGATAACAATCGATCGGCCCTCCTCCCCTAAAACTCCTTTTAAAAGGAAGCAACATCTCTTTTCTGAAACACTTGAAGAGAACCCTTACAAGCTACAACTCTTTTGTGAACTACTTGATGAGAGTTTTTAACCCTACTATACCTCAAAGAACTAACATTTGCTTTGGAGAACAAAGCTAAATGCCTTCTTAGTTTGAAGCTTCCAAACCACAAACCATTGAGCTCCTTTTGAAGCTTATGCAAGTTCTTTATGTCAACAAATCTAACAAAACTGAACCTATTTCTTGCTATATTTCTTTTTTCTGGAATGAAGACTTCTACAACTGAACCAAACTCAGAAAACTAGTGTCGGAGATTTGCAGCAGAAATCCGATCGGGAAAGTTAGAGAAGTAAGGAGTCGAGGTCCTTCATCCGCTCCATAGCAAAAATCAGCACCAGACAATAAGGAGCGCAATGCAAATATGCAATGAATGAAAACTGAAATGAATATACTATGATGGAAGGTGTTTCATGAATGCAAGAAATGCTATGAGGTTAAGTTAGAGCACTCAACACCCATGGCTGGAGGATGTTCCAATGTTTATTTCATAGTGATTAACACTGATGTAGGTATGCATGAGAGGTTATAATGCAGATATGACTTTTATGATATGCATGGAAAGGGAAAAAGCTAGAGAGAGGAAGCTTGTTCATTGAATCCATTGATATTTTTAGTTTTGGAATACTAGTTCTAGAGATTATAAGTGGCCAAAATATTTGTGGCTTTCTTCATCAGCAGAGTATGGAAGATTAACTTGGCTTTGTTAGTTCTTATCTCTCACTATTATTTCTTCATGCCAATGAAAAAGTATGCATTGAAATATATTATTACATATAACTATGCATATTAAGGTTAGAATTGAAATTAATTATATATGCAATTAAGCAGGTGTGGAGAAACTGGAAGGAGGGTACAATCACAAATATAACAGATCCATCATTAAACAATGGCTCACAAAATATAATGAGATGCATTCACATTGGTTTCCTGCGTTCAAGAAAAAATGGTTGAAAGACTACCTATGGCAACCATTGCACTCATGCTTGGCAGTTATTCTGTCTCTCTACCACTACCTTTGGAACATGTATCTTTTATGTGCGGCTGAACTAGAAGCCTTCCAATTTCAGACATGCAATGGGGAAAAGAATGCAGGGGCATTAAGATCAAATCAATTCAAGGAAAAGCAGTAACTGAAAATTCAAGTGCTGAGTTATAGTGAGTTATAGGCATGCGTGTGACATGTTCTTTGAGCATCAATGTCTTAGAACTTGTAATATGTTTGTTTGAAGTGTCGTGCAAATAGACTTTATTCTGACCAAATGCGTTTAAAACTATTTTAAAAAATTATTTTAAGTGTTTTAGTTATGTTTGTAGGGAATAATTATTTTGTTAAAAATGAGTTTTATGTTTTAAGTAAATAACTATTTTGATTAACTTCAAAGAAAATATTTGGAAAAAAAACAGAGTAATTTGTAATTATATTTTGAAAATATGGTTACGATAGAAAAAATCTAGAATTATATACAATAATAGTTGTTCTGGTCTGGGCCCAACCTCGGTCCAGCCCAATACCACGCACGGCCCAATAAGTGAACTGGCCACACCGGGCACGCGCGTCCCACAGGACGGGCAGGGCACGCCCCCAGCCACAGGCGACGCGTCCGATGGCTTCTCAACGTCCTCTCTTGTCGGCCGAACAGGACACACCCCGGTGCGTCGAAGCGAGACCTTTGGTTGCTCCACATCCTCGCGGGGAGAACAACGCCCTCCGGGGAACCTCGCGAGCACCCTCCACGGGGAGGACAACGTGCCCGGCGCACGTTCTCCACGTACTCCCCTCCGCGGGGAGGACAACGTGCCCGGCGCGCGTTCTCCACGTGCTCCCCTCCGCGGGGACACGTCATCAACCAACTGCCCACCTCCGAAAGAGCAGGTCAAACCCACTTTCCGGAGATCAAGGAGCAGTTGGACTAGGGCGAAGACCATGTCCTGGTCTTCACTACGCCACGTAAGCCCTAGCAGTCACCTGGGTTGGGCCTGACAATCCAGCCCAACGCAAGTGACCGTTGGCCCAACGTTGGGGTCTCTCTATAAATATCCTCTTCCTCAAGAGGGTCAGGTAACACAGTTCTTACCCCTCTTTCTGTACTTCGCCATCGCTCTGCCCAACTTCTCACTTTGGCATCGGAGTGTTTTGCAGGTACACCCCCTTCTCTTCCTCATCACCAGCAAGCAAGCAGCAGTCCAACAGTGTGTGGCCAGCCGTGATCCTCTTCTGATCAGGTCAGATCAGTGGCGCCGTCTGTGGGAACAGAAGCTTCCCAGTTACTCCGAGAAGAAAACAAAAGTTTCACCAACACTCCACGATCATGGCCAGCCCACACCGCGACGGCACTCCGCACAACCTCACGCTCAACGTCGCCACCAACGGAAACAAGCGGACGGAAACGACACGTCCAGCGGAAACCGACGAGAGGGATGGCCAAACTGCCTCGCCGTCATCCGCAGAGCGGCCCCTTCAGGCCGACCACCGGCCCCCAGGCCCGCCAGCATTCCAACCCGTTCCCATCCCGGCGGGAGCGGACCCGACGGTGGCCGCCCTCTTCACGGCCATCAACCAGACGAACCAGCTGTTGGCCCAGCAAAACGCGAGAATTTGAGCATTGGAACGCGTCGACCTTCCGAGGTACCCCCCGCGGGAAGACCAGAACGGAGGTTCGAGGAGCCCCTCACCTCGACCCAGAAATCGCCGGCCACGGCTGGAGAGGCACCGCACACAGGTAGCGTGAGAACGCACCAGGTCCCCAACAAGACAAATTCGCGAGAGGAACCAAAGCACCGCGGCGATCCCGACCGGGGATCCCCGAGGCGAAAACTCAGGTAGGAGGTCGAGAACCCGAAACCAGGGCCCTACTTTGAACGACTCGTCTCCCCATCGATCCCCGGCACCCAGCGACGAGGACGATTACCGCACCCCGCTGTCCCAAGAAATCATGGCTGCCTCCATACCCCAAGGGATGGAGAAGCCACCGACGTTGTCGACGTACGATGGCACCTCCAACCCGGACGATCACCTAGAGGACATCGAGGCCATGCTCGACTACCGAAACGTCCGGGGAGCTATCAAGTGCAGGCTCTTCCTGACGACTCTGAGGAAAGGCGCCATGACCTGGTATAAATGTCTGGAGCCCGAATTAGTTATGTCATGGAGAGTCTTAAAGGACCTGTTCTCCAAACACTTTACGGCGTCCCGACGCCACCCGAAGACGGAGGCCGTCCTCGGGGCGATCATCCAGGGCCCCGATGAATCTCTCTGAAAGTACATCGAAAGATTCACTCGAGAAGCAGTGCAAGTGACGACGTCAGACGAGATGAAGCGCTACTTAATGGAACAGGGTCTACGCCACGACTCCAAGTTCTACGAGGCCGTAGGCATACACCGGCCAACATCCCTCCAAGATTTCCTCGACAGAGCCGCGCATTATATCCGGTTCGAAGAAACACAAGCGGCCAACTCCGCTCGAGACACCCGAGACAGGGAGGCCCCCCGCAGGCACCCGGACGACGGAGCCTCGAGCCATCGATGGAGAGGGGACCTCCGTTGCGAGGACCTCCCTCACGAGTCCCGCGAACAACCCAAACCGCGCGGCACTGCCGGCCGATTCACAGAGTACACGGCCTTAGTCGCTTCCCGCGAGCGCATACTGGCCGAATGCGCTAAAACCGAATTCGTACAGGGAGGTGTCCGTTTTCCGCGACCAACACCCCCCAAACCCAACGTGGACAAATCGAAATACTGCCGATTCCACATGAGCCACGGGCACGTGACAGAAGACTTCATTCATCTCAAGGACGCGATCGAAATTCTGATCAAAGACGGTCACCTGAAGAGATACACCCGAGGAGGCGAACCACCGGGGCAAGAGGTCCCAGAGGCCAAGAAGGTCGAGGAACTTCCCTCACCAGAGGACAACAGCAGGCTCCAGGTCGCGCTGTGTGTCAGCCGCCCCGAGGATTGGTTCGCGGGCAGAGAATTCGGTCTCCCCGAAGGACCCGACCTAATCGACGAGCCAATCCGACCAACCAGCCGCTGGGAATACTTCGCCAGAGCCATGGTCATCTCAGATGGAGCGACGAGGAGCCTGTCCGTAGGATCCGTGAAGAGAAAATTTGACGAGCTTATCACAAACAACTCCGGTAAAATGAGCACGCTCGAGAAATTCCAAGGCCGATCCAACCCGATCACATTTTACCTCGAGGAACTCCCCGGGGGATCCCCCAACTCCAACATACCCCCTCATCCGTGCACGGATGGCGAACTTCGACGTCAGGCGCCTCCTCGTCGACGGCGAAAGCTCGATTGACATCATGTACGCGCACCTGTTCACAACCCTCCAGCTCGACGAATCCAACCTTTCCCCCTACGTAGGCTCCGACCTTCAGGGGTTCAACGGGACGACGACGAGACCTTGGGGGTACGTGGAACTGAAAGTCACCTTCGGAGAAGAGGAAACAACTAGGGAAATCAGCATCCGCTTCTTAGTCATCGAGTGCCCATCCCTCTATAACTGCATCCTGGGCAGGACAACGATAGCAGAACTCACCGCGGTACCATCCACCGTCCACCTGAAGATGAAATACTACACAAGACGGGGGCCATGGTGACCCTTAACGGAGACATCGAGGCCGCCCGAAGGTGTTTTGAGGCTGCGCTGAAAGGCCTAGACTCCATCGCTCCAGCGACCAAGAGGACAACTTCAAACACAACACCAAAAGGCAAACCAGCGAAGCTAGTCGGATCCGTGGAACTCGACAGTCGCTTCACCGACGAGCTCGACCTCGAAACAAAGACCAGCAAAGTCAACGGGCAGCCCTCACACCCAGCGCGCCCCGTCCCAGACGGAGAATTCGAACTCATCCCTCTCGGGGAAGACACGAGCAGATCCGTGAGGATAGGTGCCGGACTCCCAGACCTCGCGAAACGACAACTCTAAGCCTGCCTCCGCGAGAACGCCGACCTCTTCGCCTGGAGCGCCGCGGAAATGCCCGGACTCGACCCCGAGGTCGCCTGCCACCAGCTATCCATCAACCCGACCGCAAAGGCCGTTGTGCAACACCGGCGTCGCCAGTCCCCCGAAAAATCGGCGGCAGCCGAAAAAGCTGTAAAAGACCTCCTAGAGGCAAACTTTATTTCGGAAGCCCAGTACTCAACCTGGCTGTCCAATGTTGTACTCGTTAAAAAGAATAATGGAACATGGCGCATGTGTGTTGACTATACTGATCTCAATCGGGCATGTCCTAAGGACGCCTACCCCCTCCCCAACATTGACAAACTCGTCGACAACTCCGCGGGCTTCAAGCTCTTGTCCTTCATGGACGCATACTCGGGATACAACCAGATCCCGATGGCCGAACACGATAAACAGGCCACGGCCTTCATGACGGCGTCGGGCAACTACTATTACAATGTGATGCCCTTCGGCCTCAAAAACGCTGGGGCCACGTACCAGCGGATGATGAACAGTGTCTTCCACGACAAAATCGGCGACATGCTTGAAGTATACATGGACGATATGATCGTCAAATCTTGCACGGCGGACGACCACACGGCACACCTCCGGAAGGTCTTCGAGACCGCGAGGTCCTGCCGCATGCGCTTCAACCCGGAGAAATGCACCTTCGGCGTCTGCGCCGGTAAGTTCCTCGGCTACTACTTGACCGAACGGGGGATCGAAGCCAATCCGGACAAATTCCATGCCTTCTCAAATATCACCACACCCACCACGAAGAAGTCCATCCAACCCCTCAACGGCGTGCTCGCCTCCCTTTCCTGGTTCGTTGCCAAGTCCGCCCAGCACGCCCTCCCATTCTTCAAGCTGCTCAGGAAGGAAACCAAGTTCGAATGGACGGACGAATGCGAGCAAGCCCTTTGCCACCTTAAACGCGTCTTGTCCGAACCACCAGTGTTGACGCGTCCCGTGACGGGCGAAACCCTATACTTATACCTGGTCGTGGCTAACGAAGCCGTCAGCGCCGTCCTCGTTAGCGAAGCCGGGGAGGGCCAACAGCCCATCTACTTTACTAGCAAAGCCCTCCACGACCCCGAAATCTGATACCAGCTGATCGAGAAGGTCGCCCTAGCCCTCATCACAGCAGCACGCCGACTCCGGCATTATTTTCTCGCACACGCCATCGTGCTCCGCACCGATCAGCCCATCCGCCAGCTCCTCGGCCGGACGCATGCTGAAATGGTCGCTAGAACTCTCTGAGTTCGAAATCACCTACGAGGGCCCGCACGCCATCAAAGCTCAAGCCTTGGCCGACTTCGTCGCCGAGATGACCTCACCACCCGGCCCCACTGCCAGGAACCGCATCTGGACCATTTTTGTGGACGGCTTCTCCAACTCCACGGGTTGCGGCGCCGACATCGTCCTCGACAACGACGAAGGCACCTTCATTGAAGTCTCTCTCACGCTGGCCTTCTCGACGACCAACAACCAGGCCGAGTACGAAGCGTTTTTGGCCGGCCTTCGCTTGGCATCCGACCTGAGAGCCAAGGACATCTGAATCTACACAGATTCCCAGCTAGTCGCTTCGCAAGTCCGAGGAGAATATCAAGCGAAGAACGACAACCTCGCCGAATACCTCGCGCTCATCACCGAAAAACTGCAAGGTTTCGACGCAGCAGAGATTCAGCACGTCCCCCGCGAGCAGAACACCCGCGCCGACATCCTCTCCAAACTGGCAAGCACCAAAAAGCGAAGCGGCCACAAGTCGGTCATCCAAGAAGTCTTGTCACAACCGAGTACTAGCGCGACCACTACCCCCCTCGACATCAACATCATCAGGGATACTGACTGCTGGATGACCCCGCTCCACACCTACCTCAACACCGGCCACCTTCCGGCTAACCCTGGAGAGGCTAGCGCAACCAGACGACGCGCCTGCTCGTACGTTCTCCTCGAAGGACGGCTGTACCGCCGAGGCTTCGCAATCCCACTCCTCAAATGCATAGATAAGTCCCAGAGCGCAGCCGTTCTAGAGGAAATCCACGAAGGCATCAACGCGCAGCACCTCGGCGGAAGATCCCTAGCACGAAAGGCCCTACGAGCAGGCTATTACTGGCCATCAATGCAATCGGACGCGAATGAACACGTCAAACGATGTGACAAATGTCAACGACACGGGGACATGCACCTCGCACCCCCAACCAACCTCACATCCCTCTCATCTCCATGGCCATTCGCCTGGTGGGGGCTGGACATCCTCGGGCCCTTCCCCTTAGGATCCTACCAAAACAAGTACCTCATCGTGGGCGTCGACTACTTCACCAAATGGATCGAGGCCGAAGCTCTGGCCAAAATCACGGCCCACAACATACTCTGATTCTACAAACACAACATCCTCGCCAGATTCGGGGTCCCACTCGCCATCGTCACCGACAACGACACACAATGCACGGACAAAAACTTCCGCGACTTCGTCACCAAACTCGGAACCAAACACCACTTCGCCTTGGTCGAACACCCTCAGACAAACGGCCAGGCGGAATCAGCGAACAGAGTCATACTCAGGGGACTCAAACGACGACTCGGCGACGCCAAGCGAGCGTGGGTCGAAGAGCTCCACAACGTCCTCTGGGCATACCGCACCACTCCCCACTCAACCACGGGGGAAACCCCATTCGCCTCACGTACGGAACCGAGTCCGTGATACCCGTCGAAATACGCAAACCATCCCGACAAACGGAAGCTCCCTTGGGCACCAACGACAACGACGGCGCCCTACAAGAAAAGTTCGACCTCGTCGAGGAAATCTGTTCAGGGGCAGGCCTCCGAGAAGCCCGGCTGAAGCAACAAGTCACACTTCGCCACAACAGCAAAGTCCTAAAACGTGACTTTCAAACAGGCGACTTAGTTCTACGCAGAAACCAGAAAGACTCCCACGAGGGCAAACTGGATGCGAATTGGGAAGGCCCTTACCGAGTCTGGGACAAAACGGAGCACGGGGCCTATTACCTCGAAAACCTGCACGGTGAACAACTAGCTCGACCTTGGAACGCCGCGAAGCTTAAGCGATACTACAGTTAGAACATTGCCCGCAACGACCCATCGTCCCGGCCACTGGGGGGGCGACATGGTACCACCGCACTCCCACGCGTCCACTAGCAACCAGAGAAAAGAAAGCCCTGCCTCTTGTGTGCGCGGGCAGACGGCCTTGCTCGGCGGGAACACCTCGACCGAGATTCCCCGCCGCCGTACCAAAATCGGCAAGACACCCAGCTCACGATGGGACGTCCACGCCTCGGGGAGAACTACCCCCGAAACGGCCCGGCCACGCCACCGGCCAAACCGGCCGGTTCCCTTCACCACCGGTAATAAGTTTATCGAGCTAACACCCGGACAGGCCCAGAGCATATCGAGGCATGCACATCAAACATCATTCAAGTAAACAAATAAATACGAAAAAACGAGCATAAACATCATACAAATACCGAGCGCACACTTAGAAAATTCACAAAAATATATATTACGCAAAAGCGGGCACCAGCCCAGTAGTTAATATTACACAAACAGGGCACGCAGGCCCAAAGGAAAGCAAGTTACAAAATATCGGCACGCAGGCCATAAAAACAACGAGCACGCAGGCCCGACAACCTATGCTACTTCACCCTCCTGATCAGCAACCACGGGGACCTCCTCGGGAACGACAAGCTCGGGGTCGACCACCTTCCCGCCGACGATCTCGTGATACGGCCCGATCTCATCCACGACCAGCGCGACGCCGGGGTTGACAACTTGGATCTGCGCGACAACGCTCTTGAACCCGACCTCGACGGCCTCCAAACAATCACCTTCCAGCACCCGAATCCGGGCAATCAGATCGGCACGGGTGATCGACCGCTGGTCTTCCTCTGTCTCGTCCTCGGCCGGATGAAGCGCGTTGTCCAGGACTTCCATACGGACTTTCAGCGCCTGCACCTCGGCTGTTGCCGCCCCCAGCTTCTCCTCCAGCGAGGTCACTTTCCCCTCAGCACCCTTCGCTCGTTTGCGCTGGTCAGCAACATCTTTCTGACTCTTCTCCAGCTCCTCAGTAAGCTTGGCCAGACGCGACTGCATAAAGGTAAGGTCCCCCTGCAATTTGGACAACTCGGCGGCGGAGCAGCCCTCCTCGTTCAGCACAAGGGCCGTCGTGAACGTCTGCATCATCGCAGCCAAATCCTCCGCCAGGATACGTTGATGAGACTCTCGATCGGACTCGCGGACAGCCTTCACCTCCCCATCAGAGACGGTAGGAGATCGAGCACCATGAAAATAGCCCGGATGCTGATGGCAAGGCGGGACGACGTAACCCTCCTCGGCCGAGCCGGCTGTCAGATCGATCAAACCGCTGGGCTCCTCGGATCTCGGCCTTTTCGCTGCTCCCTGAGACGTAGGAGACTGACTCCCTTGAGGCGAAGAAGACGAACTCTGCCCTCCCGGCGTCACAGCCTCCTGTCCGACCAATTGACTCACCCGAGTCTTCGGGACCACGGCATTCCTGGAAGCGCGCAACATCTTTACTCGCTCCTCGACAGAAGACATGTTCGCTGCAAAAACAAAGAAAGAGTTAGCAACGGCCAGAAAACCCGACCACAGAAAAAAAAGAACATCCCTACCTAGATAATCCAGAGCGGCCGCCCCAGTGGCGCAACCGAGCAGGGTCTTAGTGTTAATCATCCGCTTCTTGGTTCGCACGTTCCCCTGCGCGTCGAAGATGTACCGACCATCGGGCGTCACCAGTTTCGACGGGGGAAGAGCCCGCACAAAGGCAACTATTTTCATGTAAGCGGCCATATATTTTTCGTCGAGGGTCCCCGCTCGTACGATATACCTATCCGTGCCACGGTTGAAGTGCTCCGCGGTTCATAACAGATGTATCTTGGGAAGCCACGCGAGGAACCGCTGGCCGTCTACCATTCGCTCGCCCTCGGCGAAAAGAGTGTCCGAGCCTTGCTGAGTGATCGGTTTCACGAGGAAGAGCCGACCTTTGAAATCTTTAACGGAATCGTTGTACGTCTTGAAGAGCTTGGTCGGCTGCTTAAACAAGACCCATCCCTGACGGTCGTTCACCGACTGGCGCTGTAAGTGGAAGATGCAGGAAAAACAGTGGTACCGTGGGCTCCACCTCGAGATAAGCACACCACCTCGAAGGCACGAATAAAGGCCAGGGCGTTGGGGTGCAGTTGGGACGGGGCCAAGCATAACCAATCGAAGAGCCCCAGATGGAAGGCGGAGAACGGCAACCTGAGCCGAGCCTCTTTGAAGTAGAACTCGTGCATAGGAAACATCAGCCGCCCATATCGCGAGCAGATGCGATGGTGCTCCTTCGGGCGATACACCTGCCAATGTTGCGGCTCCCCTACAGGCGTGTCCTCGACGGTGGCATAGACGTCAGACGCATCGGCCACGAAGCAGGACGGGGTAGACAGCGGCTCTTCGGCCACCCATTCCTCGACCGGGACGACACGCTCATCAAAATCAGGGACCTCGGGTTCGTTATCTTCGACCATCGTCCCCGGTACCAAGGCCGACATCTATACCTGAAAAGCAGAGGACAGCGGTGAATTCGATAGCCAAGATCAAATCCACCCTCCCACCGCAGGTCAAGTGAAAGGGAGACAAAGGCCAGAGAACGGCGCGCAAACAGGCGCTCCCCGCCGATCCTCCTCGGGGCGTCCAAGGACCAACCCACCATCCCTCCGCGGGACGTTCATCGGAAAAAGAGTGTGTCCCCCGGGGCATTCATCGGAGAAAGCCCCCGTCCTCGGGACATTCATCGGAACAACCGACTCTCCCCGGGGCATTCGTCAGAAAATCGCCAGATACGGCGGTTCTTGCGTCCCTCCTCGGGGCATTCATCACGCCCCGACCACACATTCTAATCAAACGGCGGAAGTAAAAGGAGAAAAGAAAGAAAAACTCACTTGTAACAGCAGTGAACGGGAGGAAGAACTAAACGGTGCGGCGGCGGTCGATGGCAACGGCGGACGGGCAAGGATCTCAGATCTTCGCGGACGGGGACCCCCATATTTATAAACCGGTGCGGGATTCGAAGCGACGCTAGGCTCATTAATGGCATAGGGTAGCCGCCCCTACGATCTCTTAACGCGCGACACGTGGCGACAACCTAACAGACGCACCCCTTCACCTGCCTTCACCCCGCTCCGCCGGCGACGGGAGACCCCCGCGCAAGCGCCCGTTCCACCATGCACAAGACTCCGACGAACCTCCCATTCCACTACCTCTATCCCTGGCACAGCGACCTTAAGTCCTCGCTCTTTCCCAGAGCTTCGACTTGGGGGGCTCCTGTTCTGGTCTGGGCCCAACCTCGGTCCAGCCCAATACCACGCACGACCCAATAAGTGAACTGGCCACACCGGGCACGCGCGTCCCACAGGACGGGCAGGGCACGCCCCCAGCCACAGGCGATGCGTCCGACGGCTTCTCAATATCCTCTCTTATCGGCCGAACAGGACACACCCCGGTGCATCAAAGCGAGACCTTTGGTTGCTCCACATCCTTGCGGGGAGAACAATGCCCTCTGGGGAACCTCGCGAGCACCCTCCACAGGAAGGACAACGTGCCCGACGCACGTTCTCCACGTACTCCCCTCCGCGGGGAGGACAACGTGCCCGACGCGCGTTCTCCACGTGCTCCCCTCCGCGGGGACACGTCATCAACCAATGCCCACCTTCGAAAGAGCAGGTCAAACCCACTTTCCGGAGATCAAGGAGCAGTTGGACTAGGGCGAAGACCACGTCCTGGTCTTCACTACGCCACGTAAGCCCTAGCAGTCACCTGGGTTGGGCCTGACAATCCAGCCCAATGCAAGTGACCGTTGGCCCAGCGCTGGGGTCTCTCTATAAATATCCCCTTCCTCAAGAGGGTCAGGTAACACAGTTCTTACCCCTCTTTCTGTACTTCGCCATCGCTCTGCCCAACTTCTCACTTTGGCATCAGAGTGTTTTGCAGGTACACCCCCCTTCTCTTCCTCATCACCGGCGAGCAAGCAGCAGTCCAACAGTGTGTGGCCAGCCCGTGATCCCCTTCTGATCAGGTCAGATCAGTAGTAAATGAATACCTTGCATTAGTAAATACTATTACTATCGTAGTATCACCGACGTCTTTGAAAAAAGGTGTGTTGGTGTTAGACACCTGCACCGATATTTATAATTATGTTCAATTTATTTATTTATTTAAATTATTATCTGTGTCGTTGTGTCAGTGTCGAAGTCGTATTTAGAGTGTCCGCATCTATAATATAAGAACTTAAATTGTTCTGAAAATCACACATTTAACCTTCTTCTTAATGATGCCATGTCACTATATTATGAACATTTTTTGTCTAATAACAACTAAATCCAACTAGATTTATGTCTGATTACAACATAACCATACTTAACGCACTTATTTTGTTGATTTTACTTGCTTCAGTTAACAAACAGTAACAAAAGAAACCAGATTTTAACATTTGTGTAAGAAGATATACATTGAGTATTGGGAGCAGTTTTTTGCAAACAAGATGTTTCAATATTTTTGGGAACACAAACCTGCTTTATTTTCACTCATAACAACCTGCAACTTGCTTCGGTTTTCACAATACCTCTTTTCTCATATTTCATTTCTTCAACTCAATTCTGGTTTGTTTCAACTCTCTACTTTTTTTATTTCTCCATCTCAATGTTTTTCCACCATAGATATATTTGAACTTTAATAGATATAATTACTATTAGATCTATATGTTTCCCCGACTACTTCATAGATTTAAATTCTTTCAAATGTGAAAGTTTTTTTACATATTGTTATAGGAAGGCATGATTCTTCCAACAGGAGCAAGCAGATTTGAGGAATCACTATGAAAGGGCTCTGAGACCTATCATCATTTAAAGTTGATTTTGCCTTCTTTTTTCACAATTCTTTTTTTTTTTCCTGTATTTTTGTGTTTTATGTTCATATATTTTTCTCATAAATCCCGCGCTTGGTAATGTTTTTATGTTAGAATAATGTCAAGTTCATTTGTGTTGTGTTGTTTTTCAGCTCTCTTACAATGATTTATACCTTATACTAGTAGAAGACCTGTGCGTCCGCACGAGTATGAGAAAAAATATAATCTTATCGAATTTAAATTTCACAAGAAAAAGTATATTCAAATGCATATTAAGAGTAATATTTATACAGGTTTTTATTTGTTTGAATCTAACTGATGGTATCTCGTGTAACTTTATGAAGTATTTCAATCATATTTTAAACATTATAGTGAAAAGGTTGAAATACATAATCAAGATTTTAGACTTTTTATTTTTTAGAGTAATATTTATACATGATTCATTTTTTAGAGCAATAGAGTAACGTACAATTTTATCGTAAGCTTGTATGGAATAAAAAGATCAAATACATCCAATTTTGAGTTATTTGACAATATTAGCAAACCTCATATGATGAATCTCTTATTTTTTGGCTACAGACATAAAATCGTTACATTACATTAGCTAAATATTGCCTATAATTCAAAGATAAAGTTGACAATTTGCTCAAAACCTTCATCAGAAAAGTCCAAGAATTCAATGTTAGGATGATCCATGCACTATATTTTTTTATACCTTCTAGACATGACAAGAGTCCTAAACTAAATCACTGTATATACTCGACTCATTGCCTGAAAATTTTAGATTAATCTTAAACGTATCCTGTGTGTATGCCATATAAATAAACTCCAAGTACAAAAAATGACCTTTGGGACGACAAATAGAATTAAATATACTCTATTTAATAGGTTTGATTTGAGACAATGACATAGGGACTTTGGCTTGCTATTTTATTTCCTGTGAAGTTTAAGTCTGTCCTCACGTAACTCCATGTCTAGTGGTTGTGGTTACTCCAAAACTCCATGATATTCTCTTAGACAGGCTACTGTTGTACTATGTCCAAGAGGAAAGAGATGGTATATGAATGGAAAGGTCACACCAATGAGAGGTGACAAAATATTATAAAGAATATGATATGAAGTATCTCCAGGAATCACAAAATAATTTCTTTAATGAGCAAGAGAACCAACATAACAAAGCACATGATAAGAAGGACTATCACGCACATAATAATTTTCTTAGTTACCATAAACGAAATAATAACCACAGAAAAAAGAGATACATAAAATTTTATAAAAAGGACATGAGAGAAACTGGAAATTAAAGCCAGCATAAATAGTAGACAATAAAGAGAAGAAGGACTTTATGCAGTTGTTTGAGGCCATCCTCAATTGTGGTTGCCACATTCTCAATGTTGTAGTCTATTCTATCAACAATGGTTCCCTGTGTATAGAGGATTTCAGTTTTCATAAGAATGTGGAGTTAAGAAACTTGTTGTCTTCCTTCCAAAGGGAGAGGATCTGCTGACCTGGTCTATGACTAATACTGATAAATCCTTCATAATTTAAGCAAGCTCATTAATAGATTCCACAAACTATAAAAGCCAATAACGAAAACACTGAATCCATTGAAGAGAAAACAGTCAAAATGTGCAGTTGATGACAGTCGATGTGAAACTTTTTTTACCAGTTAGATCTCTTTCTCCCTTTCAACTCTAAAAGCTTCAATCTTTTTAGTTTGGCCATCTGATGCTCGTTAAATATCTAGATATAAAATATGTGATATTGAACAAAAATTAACATACATAATGTAATCAACTACACCCAATACATGGAATAATCATATGGATAATAGAATTTGTCAATTATTGATCTCTATGTTAACTCCATCTTGACCATGCAACACAGTATCCATTAATCATCAGAAAGTACCTTTTCTTTGTCTTCGTTTGAGATGAAATTTCCTCACTTTTTTGCAAAATGAGCAAACTGTCCATTTGCTATAAGAGATTCTTCAATCTCCCTTTTTCTTTAGTATTCTACGATAAAAGTAACAAACATTTAATCGATATCAACAATAAACTAAAAAGAAAATCATCTAGTATCTCAAATAAACACACGCACCATAAAAGCATCAGTGGATGAATTTTCTGCATACAAATAGAAAATATGTTACAACAGTCATGCTGACCAATAAATTATGCATCAGAGCAGTTATTGAAAGAGGACTAAGGGCCTAAAAAGAGTATACTTATCAACATCCATTTCATATTTTTTTTTGTCACAATCAAGAATTCACAAACCTTCAATATTGTCCTTCAAATACATATTATAATCTAATTCTAATATACTTTTCAATGGACTTGCATTAGTATGTGAAAACTTGAAGTCAGAGATTGGATTGGGCCTCTATTGTTATTTGCACCCCCTTGCTTGAGCCCATTTTATTTTGCTTGGTTGTGAATGGGTTTCGCTTGGTTGACTGAATAGAGATTGGATTGGGCCTCTGTTGTTATTTGCACCCCCTTGCTTGAGCCCATTTTATTTTGCACACTTCTGGGCTACTATTTACACCACTGCTTTATTTATTTTCTTTTCTTTTTTTGTTTTGAAACTGTTTTGATTTAATTCCAAATAAAATACTTCCAAGCCTGATAAAATTCCACAAAAATATGTTTTAGATGTTTTAAGATGTCTTTCATTTTTAGGATATTTTTATTTTATTTTCATTTAAAAATGGAATTAATCATTGGAAGTGTTTTATTTGAATTAAATCTTGATATCGTTTGTTATTGATTTTGTTTTAGCACTTCCTTTTTGATCCAATGATTGAAAATTGATCATCATATCCATGATGAGTTGATCAATTTTTTAGGACCATTTTGCCCCTATTTTTTTGACTTTTGGGTTGACTTTTGTTGTTTTTCTTTTGACCCTCGATTCTCCCATTTCAAAGTGGTACATCTTGAGGATTATTTTCTTTTGATGGTGCTTTGAGGGAATATTGCCTTAATGTTTTTGCCTCTGTTTTCTAACATCCTAAGGTACCTCTTGTATTTTATTTCTTAATTTTTGAATTGTTTTCCTAATTTTGAGGTAACTTGCAAGTCAAGTTACCTCCAAGGGAGGTTCATACAAGTGCATGACCTAGTTTGAGTTGGAAATGACCTTTGTGGATCCATTAAGCTCTCAACTCCTCTTGTTTCATATAATAGATATGTTGAGTTTGCTGTATGTTCATTTTTAGGTCAAAATTATGTTCATTGCTTGTTGGTTTGTGCATTTCTTTTTAGGCTTTCCACTTGAGTTTCAAGTGATAATGTGTGTAAGACCTAGGTCTTTCCCCTTGCCTTTTCTTGCATTTATTTTGGTTGTGTTTGATGTTTATTTTAGGAATTCTCTTCTTTCATCTCCTCTTCTGTCCCATGACTTTGGAGCCTCATTTAAGGTATCTTAGCCCCTCCTGAGGAGGTACTTGAAGTATACCTAGAATGATGAATCCTTGAGGACTCTTTTGTGCTTCTTTTGCACTTTGTTTGTGATGCTTATGGTTGAGTACATATTATAAGGTCCTTGCTACCCTCATTTGTTCTCCCATTCTCACTTTGTTTTAGGCTTTCTTTACCTTTCATTTATGTTTGGTTTTTGCATTATGGTTGATGTTGTTTGGTTTAGGCCATTTCATCCCATTTTTTATACTTTTGTGTGTTTGCTTCTTTGTGCATCTTCTTCTCTTTTCTTCTTTGCATTTATCATATGCATGTTTGGTTGAGATGAGCTTATGGAGGCTACTGCCCCACACTAGTTTCCTCCCACTTTCATTCTACTTATGCATCTTATGTTTGCATGCTTGCATTTTCATGTTCTTTCTTCTTCTTCTTCTTCTTTTTCTTTTCTTTGCCCTGTTCCCCATAAGTTCTCTAACCTATTGAGGTTATGATAGACATTAGGTGTTTAACCATGCATGATAACATTAGGTAGTTCCCTTTTGTATCCCAACTTTAAGTCCACTTTGCATGATAACTTTTAGGATTGATTAGTCTCCCATTAATGGCCCTTTCTTCTCTTCTCATCTTCAAACACTCATAAAACATCTAATAAAGAATGACAAGTGTTGTACACTACGAGCCTTAATCTACTTGGGAAATGATGATTGGGTGGTTACCTCTCAATTGTCTAGAATGTTAGTATATGTCCTTTGGACGATATGCGATGCATTCGCTCCTGAGTCATAGTCTTTAGTGCAACATGAGTTACAAATCAAGTTCAAAACACTTCTTCTCTAAAAAACACAAAAACACTTCAAACCTTTTTCATCATTCGGGATCTTAATCAGGAAAATCTTTTCAGATAAAAGAGTGTTGTTAACTTTTAGTTCTATTGCAAACGGTAACGCCTAAGTCTCCAATGGTCGAGCTGCATACACCAACTGCTAGAACTACTTGTTAACCTTACTTGGGCCTAAAAAACTTTTGAACCAGCCTGTGGTCTTGTTAGCCCGAACTACGCTTGCTCTGATCTTTCATACCAGATGAAAGTACGTAGGCACAAGACGCGACGTCTTGGCGAGCAACCTTCCCCCCTCGCCCGTAGTTAGCCAAACTACGTTGACTCTGACTTTCCCATTGCACGAGGGAATACGTAGGCACAGAGCTGCGATGCTCTGCCGAGTCACTTCTCTTTTCTTTTCTCTTGTCCCTTAAACTTTAGCTATATAGATGATCACCCTTTTAGATAGACAACATAAGCATGGATCCCATCGAGTACGACGGACGTGAGGGGTGCTCATACCTTCCCCTTGTGTAACTGACTCCGAATCCAGACATGGTTGCGACGACCTTGTCTTTCCCTTTTCCGTCAGGTTTTTCCGATCGTTTCCTTTCCCTCTTTTTGGGATAAATAACAAAAGGTGGCGACTCTTCTGTTTTCCATCGGGTGTTTTTCGCAGTTGCGATACACGTGGAGAACGTGTGAAGGACACGTTGTTATGCTCGACAAGGGAGAAGGTTCTGCCCGCAGAGGGGAGGTTCTACCCGACGGGGGCAGTGTGTGGTTGACGGGGAGTCTTGTGCTCCACACAGATGAGGAAGGTTCTGCCCGCGGGGCACATAGTCTGCCCGGCGGGGATTCTGTACCCGACGGTTGTGGCCCAAGCTGGACTGGGCTTGGTAAAAAATTATTGGGCTGGGCCTGCCCGGTTAAGCCGGGGCCCAGGCCAGAACAGGAGCCCCCTAAGTCGTAGCACCGATGAGCGAGGACTTGATCATGTCGTGCTGGGGAGGAGAGGTTAACTTGAGGAGAAAACCACTCCCACTCGCTTCCCGGGAGACGTGAGCGCGTGATTCCTCCCTCGTCATCGGGTGTCTGGGGTTGAGGACACGTGTTGGCGGGGAGATGTGAAGGGACGTGACCTTCAGCCTTCACCACGTGTCATGCGCTGGGTGGCTGCTAGGGCGGCTACCCTAGGCTACTTGAGTGCCTAGTGACACTTCGAGTCCCGTGTTGGGGTATAAGTAAGCGAGCCCTCGATCATTCTCCACTTTTCGCCTTCTTGCTCCCAACCCCTAGGATCTTCCGCTCCGCTACTGTCTGATATCTTCGTCGTACCAGTCGCCTCGCATTCTACCGCAGATCGCAATATAGTAAGTTTTCCTTCTCCTTTCTTTTGTTTTTCTTGTTTGTTTTAGGACCATGGTCGGGGCATGTTGAATGCCCCGAGGAGAGGTATGGGTCTCCGCCGTTATAGGCGAAGCTTTCTAGGGTTTTTGAGTGAGCACCCCGAGGATAAACGCCTATTCCGATGAATGCCCTAGGGATAGATGTTTATTCCGTTGAACGCCCCGGGGAGAGACGCTTATTTTGATGTACGTCCCGGGGAGAGTGTGTAGATTTGGTTGGGTAGGTGTCCCGTGGAGACGGTAGGATTTGGATTGAGCCACCAAGGACGATGCTCGGGTTGTCCTCGTCGTCCTTTCACTTGACTTGCGGTGGAAGGGTGAATTTGATCTTTGCCATCGAATTCACCGTTACCTTCTGCTTTTCAGGTGTTCATGACTATGTTGGTCCCGGGGACAATGGTCGAGGATAATGAGCCGGACGTCCCTCATTTCGACGAGCAAGTTCTCCCCCTCGAGGAGTGGGTGGCCGAGGAGCCTCTGTCCACGCCCTCTTGTTTTGCTTCTGACCCTACGGGAGTTTATGCCACCGTGGAGGATCGGGAGGAAGGTGACCCCCAGAACTGGAAGGTTTACCGTCCTCGGGAACGTCACCGCATATGTTCGAAGTACGGGGAGATGCGGTTCCCGATGTACGAGTTCTATTTTAAGGAGGCCAGGCTCAGGCTGCCGTTCACATATTTTCACCTGGGCCTCTTCGACTGGTTGCGGTTGGCCCCCTCACAACTGTATCCGAACACCCTGGCTTTTATTCGGGCATTCGAGGTCGTGTGTCGCTTCCTCGAGGTCGGTGTCACGCTGCCGTTATTTTTCCGCGTCTTCCATCTGCAGCGGCAGACGGTGGACGACAGACACAGATGGGTGTCGTTTAAACAACCGAACAGGCTCTTCAAGACGTACATGGACTACGTTCGGGATTTCAAGGGTCGCTTCTTCATCGTCATCCCGATCACGCACGCGGGGGTCGACTCTTTATATTCTGCAGGGGAGCGGATAGTGAAGGGCCAGCGGGAAGCCGTCATGCTGCCGAGGGTGCACGTGGAACGGTCTCCGGAACATTTCTCCCAGGGGACTGACCGGTATGTAGTGCGCGCGGGGTCCCTCGACGAGGAGGACATGGCCGGCTATTTGAAGATAGCCGCGTTCGTGCGCAGTCTGCCGCCGTCAAAGTTGGTGACACCCGACGGCCAGTATATCCTCGATAGCCAGGGGAATGTCCGCGAGACGGCGAGGTTGATCAATACGAAATCCCTGCTCGAGTGTTCCTCGGAGGCGGAGGCCCTTATCTATCTAGGTGGTGGACGCCTCTTTCTTCTCTTGATTTGATATTCTTTATCTGTTATTGACCCATTTTCTTTGTTTTGCAGGAAACATGTCTTTCGTCGAGGAGCGGGTGATGAAGTTGCACGCATCAAAGGTCGCTGCTACCCCGAAGACGCGGGTTGGCCAGTTGGTCGGGCAAGCTTCCGCTGACCAGGACGGCAAGGGTTCTTCGTCTCCTCAAAGTAGTCAGTCCCCCACAACTCAGGGGGCTCCGAAGAGGCCCAAAATTCAGGAGGTGGAGAGCATGGTCGACCTGTCGACGGGCTCTATTGAGGAGGGTTACTCAATCGCGCTCTGCCATTAGCATCCCGGTTACTTCCACGGGGCTAGGTCGCCCAGCATTCCGGATGGAGAGGTGAAGGAGGTCCTAAGTGCGGATCGGGCTTCTCGTAGGCAGGTACTGACGGAGGATTTGGATGCTTTGGTGCGGACCTTCACCACGACGATGGTTCTGAACGAGGAAAGCTGCTCGACTGTCAAGCTGTTTAAGCTGCAAGGGGATCTCGCTTTCGCGCAGTCACGTTTGAACAAAGCCGTCGAGGATCTGAAAAATAGCCGGGGGAAGGTGACCCAACTTACTGAGGAGCTGGAGAAGAGTCGGAGGGAGACCGCCGGCTAGCGCAAGAGGGGGGATAGTGCTAAGGAGAAGCGGAAGGCTGCTGAAGAGGAAGTGCGAGCACTGAAGGCTCGCATGGAGAAGCTGGAGGGTGGTCTTTGTCCTGCCGACGATGAGACCGATGAAGACAGACAGATGGTCACCCGGGCAGATCTGCTTGCTAGGATACGGGTGCTGGAAGGTGACTACTTGGAGGCCTTCGCAACGCGTTTTAGTGGCGCTATCGCCCACCTTAAGGTGGTAAACCATGGTGTCACCATGGTCGAGGAAGGCATCAGGCCTTTCCACGAGATATTCGATGGTCGGGTGGTTGACCCCAGCACTAAGGAAGCTGGTCTCGATGCCTGTCCTGCCGAGCCTGAAGTGGAGGAGGAAGAGGGAGCATAGACTAGTTCTGGGCCTGCGTGCCCGCGGATTCTGGCTTGCGTGCCAAATATTTTGTATATTTTTCTAAGTGTTTTTCTTTACTGTGCCTGCGTGCCCTTCTTGGTGATGTAACATTAACTACTGGGTTGGTGCCTGCTTTTATATGGTATAATTTTGGAAATTTGTTTAAGTGTGCGCTTTGTTTTGTTTTTGCATGGTGTTATGCTCGTTTTATTTCTGCACTTTTGTATGCTCGAAATATATGTTTGTATGTTTGAAACGCATGTTCATTATGCCCTTGGGCCTACCCGGGGTGGTAGCTCGACGATAATTATTTCCAGTAGTGTGGAGAACTGACTGGTTGACCGATTTTGTTACTTGGCTGTTTCGGGGGTAGTTTATCCCCGCGGCGTGAACGTTCCATCGCGAGTTGGGTGTCCTGCCGATGCTGGTACAGCAACGGGGAGTCTCCATCGTGGGATTCTCCATCGAGCAGGGCCTTCTGCCTGCGCACATAAAGGCATGGCTTGTTGCTTTGTTGGTCTCTAGAAGACGCGAGGAGGTGCGGTGGTACCATGTCGCCCCCCTGTGGTCGCACCGCCTGGGCGTCGCGGGCAGTGTTTAACTGTAGTACCTTTTCAGCTTCTCGGCGTTCCATGGTCGAGCTAGTTGTTCCCCATGTAGGTTTTCGAGGTAATAGGCCCTGTGTTCCGTCTTGTCGCGAACACGATATGGGCCTTCCCAATTCGCAGCTAGTTTGCCTTCGTGAGAGTCCTTCTGGTTTCTTCGCAAGACTAAGTCGCCGATCTGAAACTCGCGTTTCAGGACTCTGTTGTTGTGGCGAAGTGCTACCTGTTGTTTCAGTCGGGCCTCTCGAAGAGCTGCCCCCGACCGAATTTCTTCGACGAGGTCGAGCTCCTCTCGTAGGGCGTCGTCGTTGTCCTCAGCCTCGAGGGGAGCCTCAGTTCGTCTGGACGACTCTCGTATCTTGACTGGGATCACCGCCTCGGTTCCGTACGTGAGGCGGAATGGTGTTTCCCCCGTGGTTGAGTGAGGTGTGGTTCAGTATGCCTATAGAACGCTGTGGAGTTCCTCGACCCACGCTCTCTTGGCGTCGCCGAGTCTTCGCTTTAGTCCTCTGAGTATCACCCTATTCATGGATTCGGCTTGGCCGTTCGTCTGAGGATGTTCGACCGAGGTAAAGTGATGCTTGGTCCGGAGTTTGGTGATGAAGTCCCGGAAATTTTTGTCGGTGAACTGCGTGCCGTTGTCGGTGACGATGGCGAGTGGGACACCGAATCTTGCAAGGATATTTATTTTGTAGAATCAGAGTATGTTATAGGCCGTGACTTTGGCCAGGGCTTCGACCTCAATCCATTTGGTGAAGTAGTCGACGCCCACGATCAGGTACTTGTTCTGATATGAACCTAAGGTGAAGGGACCGAGGATATCCATCCCCCACCAGGAGAACGACCAAGGGGAGGAGAGGGATTTGAGCTCGCTCGGTGGGGCAAGGTGCATGTCCCCGTGTCGTTGGCATCTGTCGCATTTCTTGACGTACTCTCTCGCGTCCTCCTGCATCAATGGCTAGTAGTATCCTGCTCACAGGGCCTTTCTTGCCATGGATCATCCCCCGAGGTGCTGCGCGTTGATGCCCTCGTGGATTTCTTCCAGAACGGCAGTGGCCTGGGAGGTGTCGATGCATTTGAGGAGGGGGACCGCGAAGCCCCTACGGTACAATTTGTCTTCGAGAAGGACGTAAGAGCAGGATCTACGTTTGAACGTGCTGGCCTCTTTAGGGTCAGAAGGGAGGAGACCTTCACTGAGTTAGGCGTGCAATGGCGTCATCCAACAGTTGATATCCCCTATAACGTTGACATCGAGCGGTGCTCCGGCCTTTGTCGTGCTCGGCTGCGATAGGATCTTATGGATGACCGACTTGTGCCCGCCCCTCTTTTTGGTGCTTGCTAGTTTTGAGAGAATATCTGCTCGAGTGTTCTGTTCGCGTGGAACGTGTTGAACCTCCACGAAGTCAAAACTTTGCATTTTTCCCGTAATGAGAGTCAGGTATTCGGCCAGGTTATCGTTTTTTGCCTGATATTCCCCCCGTACTTACGAGGCGACCAGTTGGGAGTCTGTGAAGATTCTTATTTCCTTGGCCCCGAGGTCTGATGCTAACCAAAGCCCGACCAGGAACGCCTCGTACTCAGCTTGGTTGTTCGTCGTCGGGAAGGCCAGTGTTAGAGAGACTTCTATGGTGGTGCCTTCTTCGTTGTCGAGGATGATTCCTGTGCCGCTTCCCGTGGAGTTTGAGGAGCCATCGACGAAGATGGTCCACTTGTGGGTCCCTGTGGTAGGGTCTGGCGAGGGGGTCATCTCGGCGAAAAAGTCGGCCAGGACTTAAGCTTTGACGGCCTTCCTTCCTTCGTAGATGATGTCGAACTCAGATAGTTCTAATGACCACTTTAGCATTCGTCCAGCCATGCCTGGTTGGCCGAGGAGATGCCTGACGGGCTGATCGGTTCTGAGCATAATGGTGTGGGCCAAGAAGTAATGTCGGAGGCGTCGTGCGGCAGTGATGAGGGCCAAAGCGACCTTTTCGATCTGTTGGTATCTCACTTCGGGATCGTGGAAGGCTTTGCTCGTGAAGTGTATTGGCTTTTGTCCTTCGGGAGTTTCCCTGATCAGTACGGCGCTGACGGCCTTATTTTCCACGGCCAGGTATAGGTATAGGGTTTCTCCAACTTCGGGTCGCGTCAGCATGGATGGTTCGGACAGGACGCGTTTGAGGTGATGGAGGGCTTGCTCTCATTCCTCTGTCCATTCGAACGTGGCTTCCTTTCTGAGCAACTTGAAGAAAGGGAGGGCGTGTTGTGTGGACTTGACGATGAATCGGGAAAGCGAGGCGAGTACGCCATTGAGGGATTGTATAGATTTCTTTGAGGTGGGCGTTGTGATTTCCGAAGGTACATTTCTCCGGGTTGAAGCGCATTTTGCATTTCCTCACTGTGTCGAAGACCTTTCTGAGATGAGTCGTGTGATCGACTTCAGTGTAGGACTTGACAATCATGTCGTCCATATACACCTCGAGCATGTCTCTAATCTCTCCCCGGAAGACTTTGTTAATCATCCGTTGGTATGTGGCGTCGACATTCTTTAGGCCGAAGGGCATTACGTTGTAGTAATAGTTGCCCGACTCCGTCATGAAGGTTGTGCTTTGTTTGTCGCGTTCGTCCATGGGGATCTGGTTGTATCCCGAGTACGCGTCCATAAAGGACAAGAGTTTGAAGTCCGCCGAGTTGTCGATATTAGGGAGGGGGTAGGCGTCCTTAGGACATGCCCGATTGAGATTAGTGTAGTCAACACACATGCACCACTTTCCATTACTCTTTTTAACAAGTACAACATTGGACAACCAGGTTGAATACTGGGCTTCCGAAATAAAATTTGCCTCTAGGAGGTCTTTTACAGCTTTTTCAGCCGTCGCCGACTTTTCGGGGGACTGCCTACGCCTATGTTGTACTACGGCCTTAGCGGTTGGGTTGATGGATAGCTGATGGCAGGCGACCTCGGGGTCAAGTTTGGGCATCTCCGCGACGCTCCAAGCGAAGAGATCAGCGTTCTCGCGGAGGCAGGCCTTTAGTTGTTTCCTCGCAAGGTCGGGAAGTCCTGCCCCGATCTTCACGGTTCTCGTCTCGTCGTCCCCGAGGGCCACGATCTCGAAGTCACCGTCTGGGATGGGGGCGCTGGGTGGGTGGGCTGCCCGTTGGATGGAGGAGCGTTGATGGCTTCGTCTTCATGGTCGGATTCTTTGGCGAAGCGACTGTCGAGGTCTACTGAGCCGATGAGCTCCTTGGGTTCGCTCTTCGGAGTCGCGGTGGGCGCTGATTTTTTGGTTGCTGGGGCGATTGTACTTAGGCTTTTCAGCGCGACCTTGAAGCATCTCCGGGAAGCCTCAATGTTGCTTTTTAGGGTGACCACGGCCCCCTGCCTTGTGTAGTACTTCATTTTTAGGTGGACGGTGGAGGGCACCGCGGTGAGCTCTGCCATCATCATCCTGCCCAGGATACAACTGTAGAGGGACAGGAGGGCACCGCGGTGAGCTTTGCCATCGTCATCCTGGCCGTTTCTTTTTCCCCGAAGGTGACTTTTAACTCCACGTACCCCCATGGCCTTGTTGTCGTCCCGTTGAACCCTTGGAGGTCAGAGCCCACCTAGGGGGACAAGTCGACTCGTTGAGTTGGAGGGTTGTGAAAAGGTGGGTGTACATGATGTCCACTGAGCTTCCGTCGTCGACCAGGATGCGTCTGACGTCGAAGTTTTCCATCTGCGCCCGTATCAGGAGGGGGATGTTTGAGTTAGGGGAGCCACCAGGAAGCTCCTCGAGGTAGAAAAGATCGGGTTGGATTGGCCACGAAACTTGTCGAGGGTGCTCATTTTGCCAGAGTTGCTGGTGATGAGTTCCTCGAACTTCCTTTTTATCGATCCCACAGATAGGTTCCTCGGGGATCCGCTGGAGATGACCATGGCCTTTGGAAAATACTCCCACCGGCTGGTGGGTCGTACAGGCTCGTCGGGGAGATCAGGTTCGGCGGGGAAGCCGAATTCTCTGAGCGCGAACTAATCCTCAGGCCGGCTGACACAGAGGGAAACCTGCAGACCGTTGTCACCTTCAGAAGAGGGGAGGTCTTTGACTCTCTTGGCCTCGGGGGCATCTTGCCTCGGGGCTTCTCCTCCCCGGGTGTATCTTTTCAGGTGGTCATCCTTGATCAAGATTTCAATTGTGCCCTTGAGGTGGATGCAGTCTTTTGTAATGTGCCCGTGGCTTTTATAGAAGCGGCAGAACTTCGATTTGTCCATGTTGGGCTTGGGGGGTGTCGGCCTGGGGAATTGGACACATGCCTGGACAAACTCCGTTTTGGCGCACTCGGCCAGTATGCGCTCGCGGGAAGCGACTAGAGCTGTATACTCTGTGAATCGGCCGGCAGGACCGCGTTGCTCGCGGTGTTCGCAGGGACGATCCTCCCGTTGGTGATCTCCTACGCGCCGGTGGCTCGAGGCTCCGTCCTCTCGGGGCCCGCGGGGGGTCTCTCGGTCTCGAGTGTCCCGGGCGGAGTTGGCCGCTTGAGTCTCCTCGAATCGGATGTAATGCACGGCTCTGTCGAGGAAGTTTTGTAGAGAGGTTGGTCGGTGTATGGCCACAACATCGTAGAATTTGGAGTCTCGGTGCAGGCCTTGCTCCATCAAGTAACGTTTCATCTCGTCTAACGTTGTTACCTGTACTGCCTCCCGTGTGAACCTCTCGATGTACTTCCAAAGGGGCTCGTCGGGAGCCTGGATTATGGCTCCCAGCGTGGCTTCCGTCTTCGGATGGCGCCGGGATGCTGTGAAGTGTCTTGAAAAGAGGTTCTTCAGGACCCTCCACGACGTGACCGATTCTGGCTCCAGGCTTTTGTACCATGTCATGGCACCTTTCCTCAGGGTTGTTGGGAAGAGTCTGCATTTGATGGCTCCTCAGACATTTCGGTAGTCGAACATGGCCTCGATGTCTTCCAGGTGGTCGTCTGGGTCAGAGGTACCATCGTATGTCGATAGTGCTGGGGGTTTTTCCATCCCGTGGGGGATGGGAGCAGCCATGATCTCTCGGGACAAGGGGGTCCTGTAGTCGTCCTCGTCACTGAGAGTTGGTGATCGAGAGGGTGATGGCCTTGGTGGCGGAGGTGCTTGATTTCACGCCCTCGGCCTCCTGACCGGGGGTTCGACCCTCGGAGGTCTGGTCGGGGGATCCCCCTTGGTTGGCTGTCGCTCCCGAACTTTTCTCGTTGGGGACCTAGTCCGCTCCCGCACTACTTCGGGTTGGAGCCTCTCTAGCCAGGGTCGTCGATTCCTGGGACGAGGAGATGGACTCCTCGAATTTCTGTTCTGGTCTTCCCGCGGAGGGGACCTCGACGGGACTTTATGCTCTAGTGCGCAAATCCATGCGTTCTGTTGGAACAACATCTGATTTGTTTGGTTGATGGTCGCAAAGAGGGTGTTCACTGTCGGGTCTGCTCCGGCCGGGACAGGGATGGGTTGGAACGCTGTCGGGCCCCTTGGTCGGAGAACAGTCTGGTGTGGAGCTTCTGCGGACAAGGGAGAGGCAGTCTGGTTGTCCCTCTCGTCGCTCTTCGGAGGTTGGGACGTCTTCGTTTGCTTGCCGGCGTTCGCGGAGGGAGCGAGGATGAGGTCGTGAACAACATCGTCGTGGTGTGGGCTAGCCATGAGGTAGTGAAACTTTGGTTCTCTGCTCGGAGGAACGGGGAAGTTTTAGGTTCCCACAGACGGCGTCGCTAATCTGACTTGACTGGAAAGGGATCACTGACTGCCACGCGTCTTTGACTTACTGCCTATTCACGGGTATTGAAGAAGAGGAGGGGGGTGTACCTGCAAGACACTCCGATGCCAAAGTAAGCGTATGGGTAGAGTGGTCACAAGTGCAGAAAAAGGGTAAGAAGAGAACACCTGACCCTCTTGGAGAAGAGGGTATTTATAGAGAGACCCCAACGCAGGGCCAACGGTCATTTGAGTTGGGCTGGATAGTCAGGCCCAACCCAAGTGATTGCTAGGGCTTACGTGACATAGTGAAGACCAGAATGTGGTCTCCGCCCTAGTTCAATTGCTCCGTGAACTCCAGAAAGTGGGTTGACCTGCTCTTTCAGAGGTGGGCAGTTGGTGGATGACGTGTCCCCGCGGAGGGGAGCACGTGGAGAACGTGTGAAGGACACGTTGTTATGCTCGACAAGGGAGAAGGTTCTGCCCGCAGAGGGGAGGTTCTGTCCGACGGGGGAAGTGTCTGGTCGACGGGGAGTCTTGTGTTCGACACAGATGGGGAAGGTTCTGCCCGCGGGGGGACATAGTCTGCCCGACGGGGACTCTGTGCCAGATGTTCAACCTTTGATGGAGTATCGAAGGCACTGCCTCTATCCCATGGATCCATTTTCGACCCAAAAGGAGGTTGAAGTTGTCCTTCGAGTTTATAGCCATGAAAAGCGTTGATCGGGTAGTGGTACCCACAACTAGGTCAACTTGGACCACCCCTAAAATGTTGTTGGTTTTCCGTTTGTAGTTGGATAAAACCATGTTGTGTTGTCAGAGATCAACTTCAGTTTTTCCAATCTTTGTGAACAATGAGTGAGGCATTAGATTGATGGATGCCCCTCCATTTAAAAACACCTTGTTGACGACTACCTCGTCGATCTTTGCTTTTATGAACAAAGGTTTCAAGTGGTACATCATCACCGGACTAGGTCTTTCAAACATAGTTGTTTGTTCCTCTACCACCCAGTTGTTCATCACGTAGTTGCATAGAGGCTTGTTCGCAGTAACCTCTTCCGCCAAGAAATCCTCTTCCATTTCAGAGACTTCTGACACCCTATCATACTCTGCTGACAATATCGAAACGATGTTGCAGTTCACCAAGAAATATTTACCATAGGTATCATCATTGGTGTCGCCATACATATCTTCCTCGAAGTCGTCTTTTGGTAAATGGTCATATTCCTCCTCCGATTGAGGAGTGTACTCTGATTCTTCTTCATCTGACTGGGGAGAATACTCCTGCTCTTCCTTGTTTTCACCCCTAGATGTGTACTTCGAACTCTGGGTTGACACTACTCCCTTTTCTCCTAAAGTGTCGACCGTCACGGCCATTGTCTGGTTCGTCGTAAGTTTTCCTTTCTCGACCCACTTCGTCTATAGGTGCTGGCGTTTCAGGCCAGTAGGTCTCAGAGTCGAGGTCAAAGCTTCTCTTGCTGCCTTCTTTTTTCGTTGATATCGCCTCCACTAGGTCCTGGTCATGGGGTTTTTTCCTTTGTAGTTATGAGAAACCTTGTAACCTCTAGGCTCGGCATCCATGGCTGGGGTTTTTGCCCCCTTCTCCAAATCCAAAGCCTTCCACTTCAAACATTTGCTTCCTTGCTGGCTTACTAACGCCATCCATTTGTATTTTGGGGTGTTTGAGGGTGGCACAAACGTTTTGGGATGCGCCGGTTGAAACAACTTTCTGTATTCTTCGTTTCGTCGAGGAGCTTCGTCCTTGTCGAACACGAACCGAGAGACCCGTGGCTTGCCCTCTGGCAGTGCCACTTTCGTTGCTTCATACTTCTCAGCGGCCTTTTCATCGAACACGATGTTGCATTTCGGGCTTAATACAACCTTTGACCCGCTCACCCTGCATTTCTTCTAGAAATCAGTCAGACTCTCGCCAGCTTGAGGGTAAACTGCCTCGAGCTTATCTTCAATCTTCTTGCTGGGACCATCAGTAGCCTAGACCATCATACATTCAACCATTTCAGTCGTTTGGCTTTCATTGAGACCTTCAGTAGCCTCCACCATCATGCAGTCGTATAGCTTAAAATACAAAGCCTCTTCGACTTTCAGAGGATCCGTGTCCACTTGCATTTTAGGTCTTTCGTCGAATTCAAGCCAACCTAGTCGACCGACGCCATCAGGGGTCGACCCCATAATCTTCCTTTCGTCGACGCCGACCTTCTTCCCCAACAAGCTATTGAGCCTGTCGACCAATCGCTGCTTTCTGGTTGAAACTTTCGGTCAACAACTAGCCATGTTTTAGCCGTGTTGCCTACACCCCCGCTTTTTTTATGCTGTTTCGTTTTTGTTTGATAGATGGGCCATGAGGCCCATGTCGTATTCATTTTTCCATATATTTTGTTGCTAGGTCTGACGTTTTTGAATAAAAATCCATGGCCTTTTGAAATGGGCTTTCAAAAGCCCATTGTCGTTTAAGTAAAACACACGCCTGACGCTATACACCCTTCCTCATGATTTGTTTTAGGCTTTTAAGTCCATAAACTTAATTTCTTTCACACCCTTCCTATTTTTATTAATTTTGATAATCAATTTGTAAAATAGTCTTGTTAATTGTCATTTTTAAAATCTTTGTTAAAATATTGATAATTATTTTGTTAAATATTTCTTTTAAAAAAAACTCTTTTTTTTAAGATTTCTCGTTTTTTATGATTTTGTATGTTTTAACTATTTTATAATAATGGAATATGGTTTATTCTTGTCATGCTTTTTCTTGATTAATTTTCAAGACCTGTTGACTTAATCCCTCGGTTCATTTTGTGACCAATTGTTGGTGTAATTTTGTGTTTAATTCTTGACGTTCATTGTGGCATTTGAGCTTTGTTTTGCTTATTCGTTTTCTTGGGAATTCTCACATGTTCCCTTAGGATCTCCTAGTTCGACTTAATTTTTGATTAAGATTGAAGTAGGATAGATTTAAGTTCTTAATCTTTGCATGACAACATTAGGATATAGTTTCATCCTTGCTCCTCATTGTTGCATCCAACCTGATTCCAAAGGAAAGTATTTCCCCGTTGACTTCCATGTCATGTTGAACAGCCTTGTCCATCTTTCCCCGAGACAATGTAAGAGTCTTGCTTGTTCAACCTAGTTTAGGTTTGGAGTCGTCGCACTCCATGTAAGTGTCATGGTTATGCATACTTACTCCCCTCTGAAACCTTGACCACAATCAAGAGTTCCTCAATCCTAGTAGCCGAATTACGGAGGCTCTGATTCCCCTTTCCTAGTCAAGATACGTAAGCACAAGATGTGATATCTTGTCGAGCCCTCTAACCACTAATAACTAACACCTATCTCCCTCCTTTTGGTCTAGTTAGAACCAATTGGTCTTGCAACTTAGAATTAAGTATAGAGTTTGTAAACTCTATGTGGGTATCATGGTTATGAGTGCTCACTTCCCCTCTTTGACTTTTGTAAAAGTCAATCCTAGTTAGGTTTTTCAACTTAGATTTAGAGAGTTGGTTTACTTTGTGTAAGTATCATGATTATGCATACTTACTCCCCTTTGGAACCTTGACCACAGTCAAGAGTTTCTCACCCCGTAGTTAGGTGAACTATGGCTGCTCTAGTTCCATCCTAGTTAGGATAGGTAGGCACGAGATGCGATGTCTTGGCGAGTATACTTAGTGTATATACCATAGGTCTTTACCTTAGCATATTTTCCTTAGCAAGCAAACTTTAACATAACACAAACACTAACAAGAGGTTCCTGTAGCGCACTTAAGGTTTTCTTCGATCTCTACCCTTTCCTTTGGATAAATCAAAGCTCGGTGGTGAACTTCATGATTTGTGATTCAAGTTAATTAATAGCTTGATATTTGATTCTTATTACAACAATTGTTATGACGTTGTTTCTTAAGGTGTATGACATTGGTCCGCAGAGCTTCGTTGGCACGACACAATTCTTCCATAGCGACATGCATCTCAACTATGGCTTCATTATCACTGTTAGTGTTGTTGGCATTGCTTCGTTTCACAATTACAGAAAGATGATTGATGAAATTGGATTTTTAGATGAACGTGTGATATAAGTCAATTTTAGTGGGCGCTAATTATACTTGTGGTAAGTACAAAGGTGTTGATCCTGCTTGTGTTAGGGAGAAGAAGATGGCTTTTTAGGATTCTGATTTTATAAAAAGCCATTAATCTTTTTCCCAACCCTAGGATTGGGCCACTATAGAATTGACCCTTGAGTTGTGTTATCGCTAAAGAATCGATCCTTAAACATAACCACCCGACTAAATCGCAGGGGTGAGAGGAATCAATGACCCTTCTTAATATGTAATGCAATTACCTTTTTGGACCGTTGAGTCTTGCATGCTTTATAATAAGTTGACTAAAAATGTTTGTGAGTTTGATTGTAAGGTGAAGGGATAAATAGAAATAGTTGTAAAATTAATAATAAAATATGTAAGGGATAACGCTAATTTTAAGCTTTTCCTTGTACTCCTTATTTTACATTGCCAATTGATGTCACTATTATATTTTATTACTCATTCTCTAGATTATTCAATCTTAATTCCTTGACAATTAAACATTTGACCCTTTAGATTAATTATTTACAACTCATTAACAAATTAATCTAAATACAAGCATTGTTTATTAGTAGAGTATTAGAGTTTTGTATTCCATGCCTTATCTTATCCCTAAGTGACAGTCGACTAAAATGTATAGTTCAAAGTACCTCATTCATTCCTATTTCACAAGGTAAACCACAAATTATTTCAAATTATTGATCAGAGAGTAAAATATACTAATAAGAACATATACTAGACAAATACCATAATAGAAGTGATTTAAAACACAAATGACAATTTAAAAATTTAAAGGAACAAGGCTATTTTCAAAAATTAATTCATCATTCTCATAAATGGAGGATGTTTAACTAGTCAAGATTGAATTGGAAAAGACAAATAAAATGATAAAATAAGTGTTTTAGCAAAACTTTTCTATTGAGATACATGTTAAAAAAAATATAAAAAATTAGATTAGGAAATACAAGTATTAAAATTAAAAAGAATTAAGTACAAGTCTTTAATATTAAATTACTTAACTTATCATGTTAAAAAAATATAAAAAATTAGATTAGAAAATACAAGTATTAAAATTAAAAAGAATTAAGTACAAGTCTTTAATATTAAATTACTTGAACATAAGTTTAGATGTGCCAAAAGAAAAAGTGAATTTGTTTGATTCAGGTCCAATTCAATTTATGCCTATGAAGCCCAATGTGACAGTCACACGCCACACAAAAATGAAAAAAACGCCGTTGCCGGGGATCGAACCCGGGTCACCCGCGTGACAGGCGGGAATACTCACCACTATACTACAACGACTTGATGTTAACGTTTCCGCAATAGTGGCAGATGATTGTTGTTTTACTTTGCTAACATCTCATGACACCCACCGAACAGTTGAGTTAATTTCATCTCTTTTCAATCAGTCGTGAATGAAATTTTGGCAACAAACTGAAACTGAGAATTTGTTGTTGATCCTTCCTATCTTTAACTCTAATTTCACCGACTGAAACAAAATTTTAGATTTAGAAAAATGCTTGGTGATGGAGGCGAAACCCCTTCAAGGTACATTCACATCATTTTTAGATTTTATAATTCGATTCTCCAACATTCATTCATGCAACTTCACATCATACTGAATCTGGAACTTAATTGTTCTCCTTAATCAATACACAATGAATTGGATTAATGAAAATTAAGAGATGGTTGTTATTTGGTTTCTCAGATATGAATTGTTGAGCATGGTGAAGAAGCACTCAAATTTAATTGGGAAAACGGTTGTTGAAGATCAAGATGCTCCTGATGTTGAAATGGATATGAAGTTTTGGCACGATGTTTTTGATTTGTATTTTCTTCGCGGTAAAGACTCTAGGGGACGCCAAGATGATGATCTCGTTTTCTTTGTTCGAAAATTGGTATAATCATTTCCTCTTTTTCTACTTTATGTGTTTTTTTACATGCTACCTAACCTAATCTATCATTTCCTTTTCCCTTTCTTTTCTTTTATGAACCATTATTGTTGATATTTTTACATGTTTTTTTCCACACAACACAGGTTTCTCGAGCTTCCAATAACGATGCAGAAACTCTTGATCCTTATTTCGTACGCAGGTGGGCACCTAAGGTATATATACATGCTGCTCCTGAAATATAAACAATCAATATTCTTCAATTTGCATGCGTGTGTCCTTCGTATACATTTGCTTATACCATGATATTAGTATCTTAGTTTTACATGCCTTTCTGTCCAAAGAATGTCATAAGTATTCATAGCATGAAGGTCTGTTACTTGGTAGGCTTTCGAATTCCGCCAACTAATTCTTTTAATTTTCCTCCACCAGTTGAGCACCCTAGTTGATGAAACTTCAATTGATGTGGATTGGAGGCGTTCCTTTTACTTGAATTTAATTGCTCATACATCATTCACCGTAACCGTTGCAATTTGCAGGTAATCCTCATTCCTTTATCTATTTCACCTTGCCTCCTAATCCGTGCTGTTAATACTGGTTTGGTTTCACAAGCATATTTACATTTCCTTTAATTTTATTTCATTTGTATGTGCGCACACACTCTACCGATAATGAATCTCTGTTTCATTTGTTTTCTCAAAATGCCGCAATCATGGATTAGCTAGCTTGTATCATTGGCTACTTCTGTTTGGCAAAATTTCTTATACTATGACTTCCCGTTCTCATTTCAGCTTTTCTTGCTAATATTGGTTCTATACTTTTTGTCTGCTGATCATAAATAATTATATGCTCTAATTGAAACATTCTTCAACTTTGAATAAGGAAAGTCTTATATTATATGCTCTAAACTATAAAACCATCATGAATGGGTTCTTATGAGCAACATAAAGCTTTTAAGTTTCTACGTTTTTGTTATCTGTCTGGTTATATCAATCTCTCCTATTATCTCAAGAGAATTTACTCTCCTCCTAGTCTTGAAAGCTTGAAATGAGAGAATCCAAAAGAGAAGAAATTTTCACAAACACTTTCGAAGGACACAAACTGTTTCAAGATTCCAACTAAACATGGAGACGGCCATATCAATCTTGGATCCTCTTCTTTAACTAAAAGCCTTCTACACTGCTCAGGATAACAATCGATCGGCCCTCCTCCCCTAAAACTCCTTTTAAAAGAACTTCTTTAAAGGAAGCAACATCTCTTTTCTGAAACACTTGAAGAGAACCCTTACAAGCTACAACTCTTTTGTGAACTACTTGATGAGAGTTTTTAACCCTACTATACCTCAAAGAACTAACATTTGGTTTGGAGAACAAAGCTAAATGCCTTCTTAGTTTGAAGCTTCCAAACCACAAACCATTGAGCTCCTTTTGAAGCTTATGCAAGTTCTTTATGTCAACAAATCTAACAAAACTGAACCTATTTCTTGCTATATTTCTTTTTTCTGGAATGAAGACTTCTACAACTGAACCAAACTCAGAAAACTAGTGTCGCAGATTTGCAGCAGAAATCCGATCGGGAAAGTTAGAGAAGTAAGGAGTCGAGGTCCTTCATCCGCTCCATAGCAAAAATCAGCACCAGACAATAAGGAGCGCAATGCAAATATGCAATGAATGAAAACTGAAATGAATATACTATGATGGAAGGTGTTTCATGAATGCAAGAAATGCTATGAGGTTAAGTTAGAGCGCTCAACACCCCTGGCTGGAGGATGTTCCAATGTTTATTTCATAGTGATTAACACTGATGTAGGTATGCATGAAAGGTTCTAATGCAGATATGACTTTTATGATATGCATGGAAAGGGAAAAAGCTAGAGAGAGGAAGCTTGTTCATTGAATCCATTGATATTTTTAGTTTTGGAATACTAGTTCTAGAGATTATAAGTGGCCAAAAAATTTGTGGCTTTCTTCATCAGCAGAGTATGGAAGATTAACTTGGCTTTGTAAGTCCTTATCTCTCACTATTATTTCTTCATGCCAATGAAAAAGTATGCATTGAAATATATTATTACATATAACTATGCATATTAAGGTTAGAATTGAAATGAATGATATATGCAATTAAGCAGGTGTCGAGAAACTGGAAGGAGGGTACAATCACAAATATAACAGATCCATCATTAAACAATGGCTCACAAAATATAATGAGATGCATTCACATTGGTTTCCTGCGTTCAAGAAAAAATGGTTGAAAGACTACCTATGGCAACCATTGCACTCATGCTTGGCAGTTATTCTGTCTCTCCACCACTACCTTTGGAACATGTATCTTTTATGTGCGGCTGAACTAGAAGCCTTCCAATTTCAGACATGCAATGGGGAAAAGAATGCAGGGGCATTAAGATCAAATCAATTCAAGGAAAAGCAGTAACTGAAAATTCAAGTGCTGAGTTATAGTGAGTTATAGGCATGCGTGTGACATGTTCTTTGAGCATCAATGTCTTAGAACTTGTAATATGTTTGTTTGAAGTGTCGTGCAAATAGACTTTATTCTGACCAAATGCGTTTAAAACTATTTTAAAAAATTATTTTAAGTGTTTTAGTTATGTTTGTAGGGAATAATTATTTTGTTAAAAATGAGTTTTATGTTTTAAGTAAATAACTATTTTGATTAACTTCAAAGAAAATATTTGAAAAAAAAAACAGAGTAATTTGTAATTATATTTTGAAAATATGGTTACGATAGAAAAAATCTAGAATTATATACAATAATAGTTGTTCTGGTCTGGGCCCAACCTCGGTCCAGCCCAATACCACGCACGGCCCAATAAGTGAACTGGCCACACCGGGCACGCGCGTCCCACACCTGCACCGATATTTATAATTATGTTCAATTTATTTATTTTTTTAAATTATTATTTGTGTCGTTGTGTCAGTGTCGAAGTCGTATTTAGAGTGTCCGCATCTATAATATAAGAACTTAAATTGTTCTGAAAATCACACATTTAACCTTCTTCTTAATGATGCCATGTCACTATATTATGAACATTTTTTTGTCTAATAACAACTAAATCCAACTAGATTTATGTCTGATTACAACATAACCATACTTAACGCATTTACTTTGTCAATTTTACTTGCTTCAGTTAACAAACAGTAACAAAAGAAACCAGATTTTAACATTTGTGTAAGAAGATATACATTGAGTATTGGGAGCAGTTTTTTGCAAACAAGATGTTTCAATATTTTTGGGAACACAAACCTGCTTTATTTTCACTCATAACAACCTGCAATTTGCTTCGGTTTTCACAATACCTCTTTTCTCATATTTCATTTCTTCAACTCAATTCTGGTTTGTTTCAACTCTCTACTTTTTTTTATTTCTCCATCTCATTGTTTTTCCATCATATATATATCTGAACTTTAATAGATATAATTACTATTAGATCTATATGTTTCCCCGACTACTTCATAGATTTAAATTCTTTCAAATGTGAAAGTTTTTTTACATATTGTTACAGGAAGGCATGATTTTTCCAATAGGAGCAAGCAGATTTGAGGAATCACTATGAAAGGGCTCTGAGACCTATCATCGTTTAAAGTTGATTTTGCCTTCTTTTTTCACAATTCTTTTTTTTTTCCTGTATTTTTGTTTTATGTTCGTATATTTTTCTCATAAATCCCACGCTTGGTAATGTTTTTATGTTAGAATAATGTCAAGTTCATTTGTGTTGTGTTGTTTCTTATACTATGACTTCCCGTTCTCATTTCAGCTTTTCTTGCTAATATTGGTTCTATACTTTTTGTTGCTGATCATAAATAATTACAGATAAAAAAATTTACCACATATAACTCTTCTAACTTTTCTATATTTTGCTTCCGATTTTTCCGCTCGGCTTATAACATCTTCCTCTGCTCTTCTAACTCCTTCTCAACAACATCAAGCTTTTCTCTTTGATATTGTAATTTGCCATTATCGGTGTTTTTTTGTTGGACTAAAGAATAATCTAAGGACGATGCCTTCTCCAACACCACGAACGCGCCCACCATGCTCATTTGTTCCAATAGCCTCGAGTAGTATATCATGTTTTAGTTCTGGAACAAATGAGCCTCTATAGACCTCCTTAACTAGCACATCCTCCACAACATACATGATAATATTAATATTGTAATTACCATATCATTTAAATAACACATAACATACGTACAACAAATCATACTTACAATTTTCTCAACAACTGCTCTTGACGCATCTGAGTTGTACTCTTCATTTGGTCTTAGTCGAGCCCTTTTCCACTTCTCATGCCTTGACGATGGAGATGGGTTGCCATCACGACTAATGGAGTCCTCATCTCCCATTTTTTTGTTTTTTTCCTCCATCATTTTTTTCTCCAGTTTTCTGTAACCCCCGAGAAACAATCTATGGGGATACATGTTTTTCGCTTTATTTTATATTCCTACTTGACTTTTAGTCTGTTATAAACATAGTGAAATATGATTAGTATTTATAAATCATTAGTATCAAATTATGAAGATAACTAAGACTAGTACTAACCAGAAATTTCTCAGAACAATGACCCTTTGCAAACTTTTTCCAAACCTTCTTCGTGAAAAAACTATACCTCACCCATGGACGCTGAAAACCAATCTTAGGATTCCTAACATAGTCACACGTGAGCCGTGACTTAAAGCCCTTCTAACACGTACTAGCATGAGTTAACCACTTTTTTTAAGAGTTTATCACCATCCGTAAACTCAAAGGTCAACTACATTTAAATCAATAAGAATGTATTAGAAATTATAGAAAGTCATATCGAAATGATGAAAATTAAAATTAATACCTTAACATCTGTCCATATGCTATCTTTTACCTCAACTGACGCTTGTTTCCAATCATCTACCAATATACTAATTTTGCTACGTCCAAGAAACACAACATAACTCTTAAAAAGAGAAGAGTATTCATCATCAACTACTCTATTATATGAATCAAACTCGATAGGCAATTTGATACCAAATATGTGGACTTTTGTTACTTTGGTAAGCATAGTGGAACCTCTTTGTGATCTTTTCTTTTTGATTTCAGTATCACTTATCATAGTTTTCTCGCCACTATATGAAGAATACGACGAAGACGACGTCTATTTTCCAAAACAACAACAACAACAAAGTCTTTCATCTATTATCACATACACATTCAACAACAACAACAACAAATTAATCAAGTTTTATGACACACATTCAACATGAACCAGAAAAACAACAACATCTACAACATCAACAACAATGGAAACTGAAGTTTAATGTAGTGCATGGGAAAAACGTTTTACGTACCGTACGCGTGATGACTAAGTAAATGTGAATATTTGGGTTGATATTGATAGTGTTGTTTTTGTACTCCTCCTTGACGATGACAATGATGTTAGTGTTGGGGTTGGTGTGTTAGAGTTGAAAACAAACTGATGACGATGATGATGACTACATGTTGAAAATGAACAACGAATACAAAACGATGAACCGATGATGATGAAGATGAATGTTAGGGTTGAAATGGTGTATCGTTTCTCAGCACTGAACGTTAGGGTTGAAATGGTGTATCGTTTCTCAGCAAAGATGGCTACTGAAGAGACAAGTTAGTTAGCTTGATAAAAATGAATGAATGATACCACCACGGTCAAAAACAAGAACAGTGGTGATATGTTTCTTACTAAATTAAATTTCATAAAGAAGCGCAAGTGTATTACAATTTAAAATATTTAAAACAAAATGAATAATATGTCACAAGGATTTTTCTCAGAAACTGTGATGGTATCTCATTTAAAAAAAAAGGCGTGAATTTGTGTGGTTTGGAAAGCGATTGAGGATAAGGTTAGATTAGAGCCTTTTGTTGAAACTTACTACAGTAACTATATGTTAGAGTGGTTTGTCAAAATCAAAAGAAGAACGTTGAATCGGACAACTTGCATAATATGATTTGCAACTTGTTGGAGTATTTAGTGGTGTAGGAATCAAATTAATTTTAATGATGCTATTAGCAATTCAAAAGAAATCATTCAAAGATCGGTTAATTTCTCTTTGTGGTAATTGACATTATGTTCCGATGGTAGAGTTAAGGGTAATTTTTATGAATGGACCAAATGTTCTACTAATTTTCTATAGGAGTTTATGTTATCGTGTTGTTGGGAACCTAT
Source organism: Lathyrus sativus (assembly GCA_963859935.3). Classification (NCBI taxonomy): domain Eukaryota; kingdom Viridiplantae; phylum Streptophyta; class Magnoliopsida; order Fabales; family Fabaceae; genus Lathyrus; species Lathyrus sativus. The sequence goes on from OZ012737.1 coordinate 8,280,441, forward strand.
GATATTAAGTGTTCTATCCACTACAAGAAACATTATGTTTTCCCAAATGATTTTCACATCACTAACCTAAAAAAACACTTCACTAAGAAAAATTTGCGGCGTGGGTAAAACACGTCGGAAAAGCAATGGTGGGAACATTTTCCCACGTGAAAAACACGTCACTAAGTTGTGACATGGGATTCACGTCGCAAATAACCAAAATAATAGAAAACGTTCCCACGTGAATATCACGTCACTAATTAGTGACTACCAATGAAAATGTTCCCATGGGTTTCCCATGTCATGAATTAGTGACGTAGTTTGCATGCCACAACTGAAAATATGTTTTATATTAGTGACATGGTTTACAACACTTCACTATAAAATTTAATAATTAAAAAATATATATTAACTGAAAACAACGAATTAACAAATAATAAAATTAAAAATTAAAATAATTTTCAATTAAATTATTTAATTTTTTTAATAAATAGTAATTTTTAATAAAATATGTTTTATAATAGTAATTTATTTTTAATAAAATAAATAGTAATTTTTTAAATATATTACTAAAATTATTTAAATCTAATAGAATTATTTAATTTATTTTTTCGACACCAACCTAATAAATATGTTTACTAAAATCTATTTTAAATCATTTTTCAACACAAATTTAAATCTATTTTTTCTAAAATAATATAAATTATGTTTACTAAAATATACTACATATTCTCAAAATATAATATTCTAAAATATAATATATAATTATTTTATTGAAAATAACACATTTAAAATATAATATATATTCATTATTTTTAAAAATCTATTTTTTCTAAAATAATATAAATTATATTTACTAAAATATAATACATATTTTAAAATATAATATATAATTTGTTTACTAAAAATAACACTTTTAAAATCTAATATATATATTCATTATTTTTATAAATCTGTTTTTCTAAAATAATATATATTATGTTTACTAAAATATAATAAGTATTCAATAATATAATATTCTATAAGATAATATATAATTTGTTTACTAAAAATAACACATTTAAAATATAATACATATTCATTATTTTTTAATAAAAATACTTTTTCAAAAAATAACACATTTAAAAATAACACATTTTAAATATAATACATATTCATTATATTTTTTAAAAAAATACATTTTAATTTTTTCTATTTACAATTTTACTTACTAAAAATATTTTTAAAAATTCTACTTTTTCTAATATAATATATATTCTATTTTTAAAAATTAAATACATATTTAAATACAATATTACATATTTTGTTTCTAATATATATTTTATTACATATTTTTCTAATATATATTCTGTTTTTAATTCTAAAAATATGTATTTTGTTTCTAATATAATATATTTTCTAATATTTTTAATTTTATCTTTCAACAACAACAACAATACATATTTACATACACTGACAACAATAAATCTAAAGTTTTATAATCAATAACCAAACATTTCATATATCACTATAAATCTGAAAAATAAATAAATTTAATTGCATAAATACCTCAATGGAGTAAATTCCTAAAGCTTCAATGGAGCAACTTCTTAATCTTAGATCTGGGGGAAAAAATCAATAATTAATAATAAGAAAAAAATTAAAATAAACTGTAAAACAAAAACAAAAACAAGGAAAATATCATTTACCTCAAAAATTTTGTGTAACTTTCGTTCAAAAATGGAGGAGTAACAGGTAGAAGGAGAAGAAGAAGAAGAAGGAGGAAAAGAAAGAAAGAAGGAAAAGGAAGAAGAAATGAGGATGTTGAAAAAAATTCTGGATTTTTAATATATAGCCACACTTGTGACGTGGTAGACACGTGGGAACATACCCACGTGAAAACCACATCGGACACCCATTAAAGGCTTGCTCATTTGCAACGTGAATGCCTTTGGAAAAGTTGCCACGTGAGATACACGTCGGAACTTTCTCAGTATTTAATATATTAACGTTGCATTATTAAAGGTCAAAGCAACTGTAAAAAATAAAGTTTAAAACATTTATGTGTCCCATTTGCGACGCGGGATTCACATGAAAACTCTGTCACAGTCAGTTTCATCATTAATGTGTCTGAAAAGTAAAAGTAAAAGCTGACCACCTTTATTATTTATAAACTTGCGACGTGTATCTCATGTGGGTAGTTTGTGACATGTTCCCCACGTCGCAAATACAAAGACTTTTTTGAATTTTTTTGTTCCCATGTGTTTAACACACCACAACTTAATTTTTGAAAAATTTAAATTTCCCTCCCTCTTAAGATTCAAATTTTTCGTTGCAGATTTTAGGTTTACAGAATATATTAATTAAATATGGTAGTGACGTGGTTTACACGTCGCAATCTATTTTTTTCCCACGTGTTTATCACGTCACTAAATCACTAGGCAAAATCAAAGTTTTCTTGTAGTGATCGAGTTTGTTTTATTGTATGTTGGATTAAAGTATCCCTTATACCTGATATTATTATGAATATACTTTTGCCTTAAAAAAATCACTAAATTTTGAAGTCAGTTTAAATAAATTTTTATAAAATTCATTTTTTTGAAAAATTACGATTTCAACTATTTTTTAATTTTCAATAATTTATATTCATGTAATAAAATGTCAAAATTAGTTTTTCAATTTTTAAAAAACGAATTTGAAAAAACTTTTAATATTTTTAAAAACATTTTTATAAAAATCATTTTAAAAATACGAAAAAAATCTATTAGTTTAAAGCTAAAACAAACCGGTCTCAAATTAAAAAAAAAAACACAATTTATAACTAAAATAAATTCTGAATTAAATGATTATGAAATAAATAAATAAACAAAATATTAAGAGAGATTAATTAGTTATTTTGAGTTAGTTCTTTTTGTGAGGAGGTTTGTTAGTTTTTTCCGTACCAAAGCCAATTTGGAATTAATATTATCTTTTAAAGATTTGACTACTTAAATATTGTTATAAGTTAATGTGCAAGCGGAGCTCGTATTGCTTATAATTTCTTAAAATAAATAAATAAACAAAATATGAACGAGAGATAAATTAACTATTTTGAGTCCGTTCTTTAAAGGAGGTTTGTTAGTTTTTTTCGTACCAAAAGCCGATTTGGATTTAATATTATATTTTAAGGAGGTTTGTTACTTATAAGTTATATATAAAGACTTCACTACTTCTATTGATACAAGTTAATGTGCACGGAACTCATATTGCTGCTACACCTACGGTCTTTTCAATGAATTTGCATGATAAGCTCCAAAGATATAATATCTCCATTGAAAATCTACCTGAACACATTCTTCTCCATATTCTTTCGTTAATGCCTACTAAAGATGTTGTCGCAACTTCCATATTATCCAAAAGATGGAAGTACTTGTGGATGGATTTATTTGCATTTAACTTTGTAATTTATCGGCCAATCTACAACCACGGAATTTGCAATCCAGCAAATCATCTCTTAGATCTTGTTGATAGATTACTTCAGAGATCTAATAGTCGTGCAATTAATCTCAGCATTGCAATGCGTGGTAACGGAATTACAGTTGATTCAGTCAAGCTTCATTGTTTTTTATCTGATGCAAAGATGCACAAAGTTGAAGAACTCAATATTTCTCTAAATTTAAAGTCTAATATGTTTATATTACCACAAAGTTTCTCAACTTGTGCGTCATTGAAAATTTTACATTTACAACTCGAGTGTGTTCTAATAGTTCTGAGTTGTGTTCGTTTTTCGAATTTAAAGACGTTAAATATATCATACGTTATATTTTTAAATGATGATTCTCTTCAAAAACTTCTCTCTGGTTGCGTTGCCCTCCAAGAATTAATCATGTGTGGTTGTGGTTGGAGTAACATAAAGCATATCAATATTGCAATGCCAACATTAAGGAAATTATGCATGGAATTCAACTATCCAAGTGATGATGACCTATTCGATTCTAAAATTGAGATTGATGCGGTGAATCTTTTATCTTTCACATGCTTAGGCTTTTTAACAGTTGAAGTGTCCCTTGCTAACCTAGCCTCTATAGTTGATGCATATATTGATCTTCAGATTTACTTTCCATTAAATCAACATATTGCTGCTCATGAAATTAAACTATTGACTGGACTTCATCAGGTCAAGTCTCTCCGGCTATCAAATGATACTCTTGAGGTGTGTATCATCTTCACGGATTTGAAGTTACATATAATGTCAATTATCAATGTTTCCTTTGACTAAATGTTTCTTATATTTATTGTATGTTTTCTTTTTATCATCTAACACTGAATTTGTTTTTTGTATTTTTTGTAGTGTCTTTCCTTTGCAGAAGATGATTTCTCTTTCCTTCCTTTATACTATGGTTTGAAACGTCTTGATGTGAATTTTGGAACTGTTGCTGATTATACAAATGCATTTCTAATGGATTTTCTCAAAAAGACTCCAAAACTTGAAGCACTTGAGATTCCTAATGTACGTTTAAATATCATGTTTCAATACTTACATTTTTCGTGTGTTTTAAGGTAGGTTAGAAGTATTATTATTGCTCATTGACATGTTGATTGATCTTTTATTCAGGGATTTGATCCAATCATTTGCATGAATGGTGAATACTGGATAATCAATTCAGTGCCTTTGTGTTTCAAAACTTGTCTCAAATTATTTTCCTTTTCTAATTTTGATGGAGATGAAGCTGAAATCCAATTCCTGAAGTTTTTATTAAAAAATGCCCCAAATTTAAAAATCATTCCTATATACGATTCAAACAATATATTGGCTGATTTGAAGAAGCAGACTGATATTTGCAATCGATTGAAATCTATGGGTCTGAAAAATTGAACATAACGTGAATTCCTGAGAGATATGTGCATCACTCTTGCCTTTTTTTTGTGACTGTCGTTTTAGTTTTCGGTTGTTTGGCATAGTAAGGTATTCCTGGTACTTTTTTCTATTGTTTTGTAGTTTTGTTGGACTATTTTAGTTATTTTGCTCATTTGTTTTTTAGTGAATAATTAAATGTGATGTATAATAATATTTTGGTTTAAAATAATATTGTAGTTATATAATTCTATATTAAAATAATAATTAAAATTGAATAATCAAAATGTGGTGTATAATAATGTTTTGTTTTAAATTTTATTAATAGATAAATTATCATAATGAATATATAATATATTATTACATGTATTATAGATCAAATTAACTGTAATTATCTATCTATCTACTTCTTAAAATCTTAAAAGGTAAATGTCTAATAGAGTGGCTTGTAGCACGTTGGTGTATTTGATGAGTTAGAAATTAAGCTATGTTTAATGATGATTTTGTGATTCGGAGACGATTGTCTTGAATTTTTTTTTTTATGGATTTTGATTTTAACCAAAGATAATTTAAATTGTAATTTTTATTATTGGTATAAACAACTTCTACCATTCATGTAATTGTTATCGTTGTCAATGTTTGATGATTCTTGTATTTATGGATTCAGATATTAGATATCTCTAATATCGGGTATTGTGAATATACTCTGGCTTATAAAAAATATGTTTAAATTCAATCTTCATCACTCAAAGTTAAAGTAGGATTGGTTTTATCAATATAAAATTTTAAAAGTTTAATTGTCTCAAACACAATATACACTTTAAAAAAATTAATCCAACATTTAAGAACTGTTTAAGTTTTGAGTTTAAACTTTTAAAATACTATAGGAAATAATAAAATTTAAGAGAATATATAATATATGAGGAAAAATA